>MU188828.1:0-55711 GCA_016904865.1 Pissodes strobi
CAATAGGGATGAAGCCAACGTTTTGGCATGTGTAGAGACAACGCCTTCACAATCATATATATAGGGTTCTAGAGTAGGAAGTTTGTGTTTCCAAGCCTTGAGTTTAATAAATATTGACCAAATATAATTTAAAACCATACAAGATTACAATCGTGCACCATTTGCATCCTGCTGATGCAGAAAAACGTGTACTGTTTTGCAACTGGTATTTGGAACCGATACGTATTGACAAAAACATTGCCAGATCTATAATATGGCCCTACGAGGACTAGTTTTCGAGTGCAGGTATTTTTAAACATGCATAATACTAGGCATTGGTGCCATTTGGATTTAGCGTGGCTTGTTTTATTTTGGGGCGACAAATAATACCAAATTTATGAAGGCAGTATTTTAGGAGACAAATATCTTGAAATTTTGGATGATGTTATCCCTGTGTTACTAGATAATGTGCCATTCGCTCATCTTAACAGGATATATTTCCAACAGGATGGTATACGCCCGCCCGGAATGCCTGAATTGTTCAACCTTTTTTAGATAATCATTTTCCGCAAAAATATATCGGTACTAATGGACCAATTAGATGGCCTCCACGGTCGCCCAACCTATCCGTTCTAGAGTTTTTTCTATGGAACTATTTGCAGAATAAGGTTTATAGTACCCGTCATCGGACAATAGATGAACTACGTAACGCCACGAATGCGGCATTTCAAAAATTGCAAGGACATTCCAGAATTATTTTAATGTCTTAAAAAGAATAATCACCCTATGTCTACATTACGCACGAGAAAATGGCAACCATTTTAGTGTGCAAATCGATTAAGGGGTTAGCATTGCGGTTAATATAATATTAATATTAAGATGAACTATTAGAAGTTTTGTTTAGTTTTTTCTTCCCTAAGGTATAAAATTGTTCATAGATTACTTAGATTGAGTTCTTTTAAAATTTCTATGTTTGTAATATCCTAATATAACTAAGTTAAGGCGTACTGAAACTAATGCTATCTAATACACACCATAATAATAGATATGTAAACAGGGTGTCTCAGAACATAGGCATTGTCCGCCAGTTTTGGGACACCATGTATGGACATTTATTGAAATTATGAATTTTAGGTTCATTATTTAAAATACATGTCATGTGTTATATGTTTTTGTAACGCTTCTAAATTTTCAATAAAACGTTATTAAAGAAAAATATACAGGGCGTTTCGTTAAAGAAACTCAAGTTAGATTTATTGCTACGAATTGAGAGCTCACGGCAAAAATCTGACAAAACCACTGAATTCTATGCATAAAACTGTACAGCAAGTTTTTAGCTTTGCGATGTAGTGTATCAGAAAAACACTCGGTATTTCATAAATTAAGAAGGATATTTACATTACCTACTGCACGTAATATTATTGTTTAACTGCAATGAACGAGATACTCGATGCGGGTGACAAGGCCAAAACAACCTTGCTGAATTGGTATTGTTATTGTAACATTATATTTATAGTACGAACCTACACCAACCCGGGGCAGAGTAGAGTAGGGAGAGAATAAAAGACTGAGTGACGCATTGATATGCGCACGTAGATTATAAGGGTATACATTATGTCGCGTTACTATCTTGTATATTCCTTGCTATAATTAATACAGAACTCTATAGTTACCTGGAGTTTTATTCGATAAATAAAAGGAGTTCTACTGCGATATGTTAAAGAATAATGGAGATACGGGAGGGGTCCCAAAATGCAATATTTTCAATTTCGCCCTGTACCTTAGTGGCAAAGTATTGCGGAAACCGCAACTCCCTATCTTTACTCGTACGTGAAATACCCTGTACATAACTCATATTTAATGGCTCTTACGACACGCCTTGGAACTCGTGTCTTAATAACTGTCATTAACTGCTCATTGCATAATAAGTTATTCTAGCTAAGTCATTTTTGGTCTTTTTATTTTAATTTATCATGTATCAGGAAAGAGGTAGTAATATTATAAATAATTATATAAGAAATTTGTTCGTAGTCACGTTTTTATTAGAATTTAATAAATAACAAAATATTAAAGTAAAAGACCTAAATTGCCGATGATTTTAATATAACTTGAAACTGACACACCAAAAAATCTCCCAATCAACTATGCTAAAGGCAAGTTCGTGTATATCAATTCCATTTCAGAAAAAATCTCGCCTATACATTTTGGTTTTACACTCTATGGATCATAATAAGGCACCAGTCATACTACAAGACATAATGGCGTATTATTCGAACATGATCCAAACTAGAAAAGATTGTCGCCATACTTATATGTAGACAGTGGAGAGGCGCTTTGCCTTTTTAAATATATCATTTAAAAAAACGGCTGAGGCAATTCTTGAGCGCAATAAAAATTTCAGGTGTAACCTAATTGCCTTTAATTATCTAGCCCTTTATTTAATATCTTTAGAGCTCCACTTCCCGCTTGGCCAAGAGTCATTAAAACACAACCTGAATTTATTCTCGTTCGTCCAAAATTTATTTTACATAAATTACCTGAGCTGCGCCCCTAATTTTCCTAATTTCCCTACACCCAACTCGAAATACCTTTGTTTCTCCGATGCCAAATTACCTGCATTATCTATTTATCTGAATCTCAGATAATAAGGTCTTTGCTGCCTCGCTTGGGGCTGCTATCATCTAGTTTAAACCCTTTTAATACCAAATTCATTCTGAATAATTATGGCGAAGAGATTATTTATTTATTTACGGGACTTGCTCATTTTAATTGCAATAAATATTAGAAAATGTTTAATTCTCAGTTTACTTTAAGACTAGCAAGTTCGAATACTAAACCACAAAATGTGCTGATCAAAGTTTAGTTCGACGAACAGGAAAAAATAGATTTACTGGGTCACTAACTAAAAAGGGCACTCCATAGCCAAACCTTTTAAAATTACAACCAAAGCCTCTTAAAACTTTGAATCTTTAACTTTGATGATAGAAGTTAAATATTTCCGGAAAAAGAATTACATGGAATAAAATATAAAAATAAAGAGAGAAAGAGCCCACCCATTGTATCGTTAACCACAAAAAGTGTAGGGTGCAAGAAAACGATACCACCGATAGATAATTTAGTATTAGCTAAATTAAAAAGGTAAGACACTATCACCGCACTTAAAAAAAATGAAGCATAATTTAAACAACAAAAGTTGCTAGAATTTTGAGAAATTCATTCAGTAATGCTTTCCTCCGAGTCACTTTCTGAATTTTTTTTTTCTTTCAAAAATTTTAATAAAAATAACAGGTCTCTTTATTAATTTGTAAAAATTGGCCTGATGATAACCTGAAAACATATCGTAGGTGGTCTAAGGGTTTCTAAAAGAGTTCGATTAATTTGTTTTCTACCTCCATAAACGAAATTGGGGAAAAACAGTAAGAAAAAGCGAGATTTCGGTCCTTAGCAAATAGAGTCGTAAATTTTCAAATGCCTTAACGGCATTTTATTGAGCCCTAAATTAACCAACTCTACCTTATTTTAACCGGCCTCATATCTCTTACAGCAAGATAGCAATTCTGGCATTCGAACACCCCGCATATATATCCACTCAAAAGTTTATTCTTACTTACTTACCCAAAAAATTGCTGAAATATTTGCCTACCTGTAAAAAAAAATATATTAGTAGTACTGGAAATAGCAGAAATTACTTTTAATATTAAGAGATAATAAAGGAGACACATCGATAAAAACAATAACAAGTTTATTTACAAACAAACTTAACAACGGTTAGATTGTATACTAATAAAGGCGTGTTTAAGATTATAGATGAATTAAGATTTTACACTATACCCAATTAATATGAAATGCATGTCTTCTCGAGGGAGGCTTAGTTTGTCTAGCAAGCGACGTCACTATTTTATTAATAAAGTTTATGTGAGCGGGTTGTCTTTTATTTAGGTATTTATTCTGATATTTATAAGGTAAGTCTTTTTAGGTTATCACAAATTGCTAAGGCACTTTCACTACTTTTTGAAACTCCCCAAAAACTATCCCTTCACTAGAAGTTCTGATACTTCATAAATTCGACTCTCTCTATACTTTTTAGTAGCCCCCGAATGCCATATACCTACCTATGCATACGTTCACCCAGGTTAGGTAATGACCTGACAACCTTATACCTGTGTATAAGTGTTCTCAGTTATGGGGGTTGTGGGATAGAACAACTAGAAGTGGACGTACCTGTGTACTGCCCAGCGACTAATTGAGCGGTTTGAGAGACCCGAAAGTCTAATTAACTCGGCGTTTGCCTGCGTATTTATATGTTACAAAATGCTGATGGCTGCATCATTAAGGATTAAGGTCGCTCCTGTCGACCGCTCAAATTGTTTATAATTAACAGTGAATGTAATAATGTAATGAATGTATAACATTTTTCAAGTTCAAGTTCAAACTTGCGACAGGGTGATATTTAATTAATGATTTTAATTAGTTCACAATATTACTGACTGATCGATCTATCTCTAAGCAGCTTCCAATGCTGCAGAAGTCGTTGATTTAGTCAAGGGCCTCACAATGCTTATTTGTATTATGTGCTCTGTTGGACTACACTATTTTCTAAAAAAATTGGTTATACTCTCTTCCCTTTCGTTTAACTACAGGTACATTGAGTTACTTTCAATTATTAAAACTTTCTGGCGTATAGTTACAAAATCAACATTTTTCGTGACAATTTTTTCAAAGAACAAATAATATTATTTATTAAGTGACTAAAATATTTTTATGAAATAGGTCATTCAAATATTTATCACACAAAAATAACACACAATAATGGATCGATTTATGATTTTAATGATGACTTAAGTAATTCGTACTACGAAGTTTATTTTGCTACTGCAAGTACAACAGTTTAGCAAACAATGAATTTAACAATTTAAATCCAGGACAACGTAAACTAAGAGTTCGCTGATGAATCATCTCGGTTCTTTGTATTCTTCTGCTTAGTACTGCTTAACCCGGAAATAACGGGACGTGATTTTCAGGGATTTGGACTTGGTTCCATAATGATTTGTTCTGGATTTTCGGTTTTCTTGCCGCGGATTAATTTCCAAATCTGCCGTGCAAAGGCAAAAGGATGTATTCGCAAAAAAAATGCCAAAATTAGTTATAACATTGAAAATGTTTCTGTCTTCCTAATACCTATAGGGCCTCAAATCGTGAAAAAGTGCATGCTACATTTGCCACACATGACGTCATACGCGTGAGAGATCGTGTTAGTTTGTTTTTTTAAACTTAAATTTGATTACCCCGTATCGTAATCAGTTCAAATGACTAATATAAATTGGAACCAACTGAATCTAACGGAAAGTTGATTCAACGACTAACCAAAAGCACCAACACGGGCTAACACGTATCGGAACAGGTTACAAAAATGAAAGTAAGTTGAAACTAACCGACACTAACCGAATTTTGGCGACTAACCAAAACTAACCAAAATGATTAAATTTGATTACAACATGTCGGAACCGAATCAAATGACTAAATATATTAAGATTAACTAAAGAATAACGAAAGTTGATTGAACGACAAACCGAAACTGACTAAAAGCACCAAAAAAGGGCTAAAGCGTATCGGAACAGATTAAAAATATTAAAGTAAGTTGAAACTAACCCAAATTAACCGAATTTTGGCGGCTAACTAAAATTAACCAATATCGGAACCGGTTTAAATGACTTAAATAAATTGGAACTAACTGAAAGTAACCGAAAGTTGATTAAATGACTAACCAAAAGTAACTAAAAACACCAAAAAACAGTCTAAAACGTATCAGAACAGCTAAAAAAATGTTAAAATAACTTAAAACTAACCCAAACGAATCAAATTTTGGCGACTAACCAAAACTAACCAAAAACATTAAAATTGCTTATAACGTAACGGAACCAATTGAAATGACTAAAGTATATTAAAATTAATTGAACCCAGCCAAAATTTGATTGTACGACTAACCTAAACTAACCAAAAGTAACCAAAAATACCAAAAAGGGCTAAAACATATCGGAACAGATCAAAAATATTAAAGTAAGTTTAAACTAACTTAAATTAACCGAATTTTGGAAACCAACCAAATACATTAAATATCACATCGGAACGGTTCAAATGACTAAAATAAATTAAAACTAGCTGGAATTAACCGAAAGTTAATTGAACGACTAACCAAAACTATCCAAAAGTAACCAAAGGCACCCAAAAGATCGAAAACGTATCGGAACAAATCAAAAATATTAAAATAGGTAGAAACTAACCCAAATAACCGAATTTTGGCGTCTAACTAAAATTAGGTAACAAAAACACTTAAATTGGTTATAATGTATCGGAACCGGTTCAAATGACTAGAATAAATTAAAATTTACTGAAACTAGCCGAAAGGTGATTGAATGACTAATCAAAACTAGTCAAAATAACCAAATGCACCAAACCGGGCTAAAGCGTATCGGAATGTGTTACAAAAATTAAAGTATGTTAAAATTAACCAAAATATCAAAATTTTGGCGAATATCCAAAAACTAACCAAAAAGATTAAGTTTGATTTTAACGTATCGGAGTTGGTTCAAATGGCTAAAATAAATTGGAACCAACTGAAACTAATCATAGACATATAAAAGAATATATGCCAATGAAACTAACCGAAAGTTGATTGAACGACTAACCAAAAACTAACTAAAAATATCCAAAAGCACCAAATCGGGCTAAAACGAATAAGAACAGGTTAAAAATATTACAGTAACGTTATGGTTAATTATACATGGTGTTATTTAAGTACGTGGCCAAACTTCTGGAGTAGACTTTTTGGGTGATTTTAGGAAGAAAAGTTTATATAAACATAAGTCCCGAAATGCGTTGTTTCCCATATACAGTGTTCAATTTAAAAAAAGGTAAGTGTACGGTGTACGCCACCGACTTCTTTTTAATTATGGTATTTATTTCGGATTAATGAACAAAAATAAAACTTTTGTGTTCATTAAATTATTTTCGAAACTTGCTTACTTTTTAGGAAAAAAATAAAATCCACTATTACATGTTCCTAGACTGTATCACTAAAAAGTGATTTTTATTTTTTTTCCCCAAAAACTAAGCAAAATTCAAAGATAACACCAAGGATAGGAAAGTTGTATTTTTTTACTATATTAAAAAATATACAATTTTTAAAAAAGTCAGTTGCTTACATTTTTTTATCAAAAATATCCAGCAGATTGTCTTCCGGAACGCCATTGGACTTAATAATAATTAATATAATTAGGGCTAAATTAGCTCCATGATACAGTAAATACTACTGCTGAATTTTAACAAAATCGACCAAAAGAATATTAAGATTCTTACAAAAAAGCGATTTTTTTTAAAGTTTGGCACCGTGTATGTTTATATAAACTTTTTGTCTTAAAATCACTCAAAGAGTTGGCTCCTGAAGTTTGGCTACGTACGCCATAAGACATGCAGGGTCTTAATAGATTTTTTTATCTACAAGTGGAGGGTAATTTTTTAGGTTTTCATATCTGCACCTTTTTTATTTATTTCTTCTTTTTTAATTATGATAATGTTTAATATTAATGTTAAAAATGTATTTATTTAATTAAATATATTATAAACATTATAAACACTCGTGTTTGTAGTTTTACTTATTAAACTTTGCTTTTAAAAGCTATTTGAATTACAACACAATTCACATTTTTGCGTTTTTATTTATCATTTTTAATGTCCCCCCGGTTGCATATTTGCGAAGGACAGTGATTTTTTTGGATTTTTGAATTCTCCTTTTCTCTGCACAATGTATATTTTTATCATCTTGATATCTGGAAAAATAAGGAAGAAAACAGCTTATCAAATTAATGTACACGCACAAATTTTGAGGTCGTGCAGTGCCAAAAGAATTTACTCAATGTAAGGGCTCTTCCCTTAAAAAATCTTCTTTTTATGTTTAGTTTAACAGAGGCAAAGTAAGGTATGTGCTTATACCTTACTTTGCCATTGGAAACATCTAGAAAATAATATGACATCTCATAGGCAAAGTAATGTACTCGTTTCATATACACTACTTTGCCGGTGTCTTGATTCAGTCTTGCAACATCTTTTGAGCAGTAAGGATGTTTTTGTGCGGAAGTTAAAAACTTGAAAGTATATTGTTTTGAATTTGTATAAGGTAGTTTTTTCACCGTTAGTGTTGTAGTGCTTTAGTAAAGCAATGTTTTATTAAAGAATTCTTACACTAATTAAATAATTTGTTCTTGTTTTTAATTCTAAAGTTGCAGTTTTAATGTATATATATATATACCCTACTTTCAGTTTTATCTAAATTTTAAATTTTAAAATACACTGGCAAAAGAAGGTATAAGCCCATACATTGTTTTGCCATTTTTTTCCAATAATTAACTTTTAAACAATTACAAAAGCAAAATAATTTAGGCGACAAAACACTAATTAGTCGGCGGCAGATTGCTTTGGTTTTGATTTAGATAAAAAGATCAGGTCCAAGAACAGGTATATACAAGTTTTTAAAAAGAAATTATAAAAAATGCACTCAAGGCACAAAAATTTAATTATCTAAAAGTTTAATTATCTCGAAACTTGATTTTTGCGAGTACCTTTTTTTGCCTTTGCACGTCAGATTGATTGACGTCTTCCCCATTGGGTTGCTATTCTCAATATATTTCCAAGACAGTATCGTAGGATGGTGGAAAATAACGATAATTCATTTGTCATGGCTATAAGGAGGTAAATTTTGTCCAAATTGATTTTGGTGATATTTGTTGTTACCAAATTTGTGTGGCGTTTATTTATTTTATCTACTGTATTTAATAATCTTCTTTTATTACGAATATGTGGATGTAACTTCTAGAGTTTATTAGAAGTTGTTTGTATTAAATATTCGGTTCTTAAAAGTAAGTTCTGTGATATACTATGAGATGACACGTGATTTGAAGCGCTTCAAGCGTTTAAATGAATTTTGTTCTATATTTTCTAATTGCTAATTAAGTAACTTATATCTACGTAATGTAAGAAATTCTTGCTTAGTGGTACTTCATTGGATAGGAATAATTTTTTATTAGTTTTCGGTTGTCGGGCAGAATTTTTATGATAAGAAGTTTTATCGGTTTGTAATTTAATATCTCTCTGTCCGACCAGTTCTACTTTTTTAAATTTGGGTAGACCCTTTTCACGTGCTTTAGTTTTGTTATATATGCTATATTTTGGCAATGAAAGTCAGAGGAATCAGATCTTTCTTTATTTTGTTTAGAAATTACATCGAGTTTAGTGTTTTCGTTATTTTCATGTTCGACGGGGCGTTAGAGTAGCACTTTAAAGCCAGAGGGCTACTTGAAAGCCTGCTGACGTTAATGTAATGCAATTTTCTATATTTAAGTACGTTTTTTTTGTATTAGTTTTCATAAAGAAAAAATCAGATTTTAATTTTTACAACTTTTATTATGAAAAATAATTTATACAAAGTAAGGAAGTATTCAAACTTAAAATTAAAGATACAGTTGAAACAGGTAACAATACTGATTAATGGATGCGTTTTTTTCTAGGCAATATTAGGCGATTTTCACTCCGCTATAACTGAGCTTCAGTTGTGTTATCTTGATATGAAGATGTGGAAGTCTGGCCGCTTACACCCCGATAACGAAAATATGTGTACTTAAGCCTAGCAGATTGTACCCTAATGAGATGAAAATGTTCCTCAGTACCTTGTGATACTTTCTTCCGCTTCGGCAAGAAGCGTGGCAGAAAATGGTTACTGATAATCTGTTCCGCATCAGATGGTTCAAAAATTTGGCAATTTTTCAAAGCACTCTTCCAAATGTGTTTTTATGTATAACTTGCGTAGAGCACTTATCATTCTTGTAAAACATAAAAATATTTTTTATTACGCATGCATCATAATCAACGATTATCGCACGCTGTAGCGTGCATAAAATGATGTTTATGGTGCGCCCACTTTTTTAAAGGTTGCTATAGAAACATTTGATCATGTCAAATGTGATAGATTAATATATTCGTCAATATATCCCTTAAATTTAATATTTAAAACATTTTTGAGATTATGAAGCATTCGTAATAAAAAATGGCGTATGATATACGTGTATAAGAGGCCTTTAAAGCCCTTGCGACTTACAAAACACTCCGCTGCGCGTCGTGTTTTGAAATATGTCGCGCGTACTTTAAAGGCCCTCTTATACACTTATATCATAATATACCATGATACAATAAACGGAAGGTATGATACCTAACCGTCTCAAATTCGTTCGCTCCGCGCATTGACGTCATTGCGTGATTGGCTTCTATTAAAATGCATACGTTTATAGGCACATAATCCATTATGTTTTACCTATTTTCTCTTTTTTTTTAAGAAAATTTGTGTCCTGGGTGAAATTAAAAACTAATTATTACATATTAATACTATAAAAATACTAATAAATAAAAATAATATTCAACATAACTTTTATGATGAATGGAACAAAATAGTTGTATTAAAAACAGCATCTTTTGAGAAACGTAATAAACTTTTACTTTTATCTAAAAAACGTTTATTGAGTATTGGCCAATCGATAGCAAAAAAAAGGAAATCGATAATAATATTTTTTCTTAAATAATAATTTTAGTCATCTTTCTTTTTTTTAGAAATTGTTAAATTTATCAAATCCTGATGGTAGCAAAACCATTAGGGATGGAGTAAAATTAATTTCACATTCCTATCTTAACTTTTCAAGAGCTATCTGACGGTACTAATTAGCAGGTGGTACCAGGGGTACAAAATCTGGTACATCGGTAGGTACCACTGGCAGGTGGTACCATGGGTACCAAATCTGGTACCACGGTAGGTACCATTGGCAGGTAGTACCATGGGTACCAAATCTGGTACCTCTGTAGATACCATCAGTTAGCACCATCAGATAGCTCTTGGAGAGTTAAGATAAGAATGTGGAATTAATTTTACCCCATCTTTAATGGTCTTCCTGCTACCAATGTGAAAAGAAGCCACAGTACCGATTTTCAACTGTTTATAGCTGTGAAACTACTAACTCTAGAGGTATAACATCATACATCAAATTTAATATGCTTAGAATTTTAAGTAGAATCCAAAAATGTAAAAAAATATAGGTTGTTTCATTTAAAAAAGTGTAACTTTCTTTGACCACCCTGTATATAAAAAAGTAAAGATTAAAAAAATACAAAAAAGTAAAGATCGTTTTACTAGGAACAACTTTTGATTTAATTTTTTTTTGCAACCATCGTAGTCTTCGAGATAAGGTATAGGCCCGTCTTAAACGGGCCACCCTGTACATAGTCATCTTCCTCAAAATGTTTTGAGCAAATACGTGCAGAAGTTGTATTAAATTTATCCTTACGTAAACACAGGTGAACCCATTTACTACACATATTTTGTCTTTGGGAAAAGTGAAACACCTTATATTCCTATCAAAGTTTTTGCCTGGGTTATCCACCCTACATCCGTCCACAGCACACCTCATAATTAAACGTTTTTTAATTAAAAATACCAACAAACATCGTCTAAGGAACAGTAACCCCAACAAAATTTAAATCTAAAACATACGAATCTCAAATGCAAAGCGCACGTTCGTTCATGTTGTAAATGCCGGCCGGCGCGCAGCGCCAAACAAAGCTCGCAATGACGTCACAGACGAATCGTCGCCTGCGCGATATCATACCTTACGTTTATTGTATCATGATAATATACTATTATGATCAGTGTGGCTTGGTCTTAGAGCCAAATATTTGTATAAAGTCATGGACAAAGATTCTTTTCCATCTACTAGCATGATCATGGTTCTACCTTGGTTTTGGGTGCTTTTATGAATACCAAAAAAAAATCTTCGCTAGAAGTTCTGAATGCCATCAACCTCGCGGTTACAAAGTTCTTTACGTCAGGTGGCACCACATATTCCAAAAATCAAGGAAAATTTTATCACCAAAAACATTTCGTCAATTAGAAACGTATCAATATATATGTTTTGCTCATAATTTTAGAATTATTGCTCTTGGGCTTTAAAAAACCTATAAGTTAACCGTACTTAGTTAATATTGATGTTGTTATTTAAATTAATCATGATCTTCAGGATACTATAGTAACTCCAAAGGGAAGCCGACTTGTTTTGTTTTATTTTTGAAGTGAAACTTCTTTAGCGAGGGTAATGCCAGAAAAAATGAAATCCTTGTCAATGAGAAACGCTTATCAAAGTGAAGCGCTCCTTTAGTTAACCATGTTCCAGTATAGCTAGAGGGTTGAAAATTTCAGGACATGTAGCGGGGGTAAAATGAAGATCCTGGACGAAAACTGGACCCCGCTAACAAGCGATAAACCCGTTTCACGGGGTCATCAGTGGGGAGCGAGGAGAGAACTATACCCCCACCTCCCCGGATGCATTTTTGTATCGAGCGTCCAGTAAACTGCTTTTTATAGCGTGACTGTAACATAAATGTTGTATAGACGTTAGCTAGAATACCCCCGTTACGTTTCACCAAATATTTGAACACTTCATGCATGGCCCCTCCGCTCGATACGGGGCGGCGCAACCAACCAAAACTAAACCAAATTATAAAAAACCTGCACATTTATATTATAGTCGCGGCATAAAAAGTCGAGATCTCGTACGCTCGATACAAATAAGCTCCCCGGATTCTCAAAATTTTTCTAAAAAATGGAAAAAAATTTAAAAAACCTAAAAAAAAATGTCGGAAAGTTAATAAAAATATTATAAAACGAAATAAAAAACAATATCAAAATAAAAAAAGGTAGATAAACGCGGTTTTCGGCGAAGGAATTCAGCTGCGAGGTCGGGGATGGGAAAAATGGGAAGAAAAATTATGCTTTATGAAAAAAAAAAAACAAATATTTTTGAAAAAAATGGAAAAATTTGAAAAAAAACGTAAAAATTTTTGGGAAAGTTAATAAAAGTATTATAATACGAAATAAGAAAAAATAATAATAAAAGAACAAGATTGTTTGGAAGGTTAATAAAATTATTATAAAATAAGACAAAAAAAAGTTAAGAAAAGTATTATAAAACAAAATAAAGAAAAAATTAATAAGCAGAAAAAAAGTTAGAGAAACGCTGTTTTCGGCGAAAAAAATTAGGAAAAAAAAATTTAAAAAAGTGTCAAAACCGTGAGCAAAAGTTGAGAAAAAAGCTTCACTTCAGTTGTGTGCATATAAAGGTGGGGCACGAAATTTTTTTTTTCATTAAAGTGCGCTAGTAGGATATCTTTTGTTTTATGGCTCTATCTTCAGAGATATTTTTCTCAGCACACCACAACAAATAATAGGCTAAGTCTTTTCATACAGTTTTCTGAATTTGGCGGGCAAAAGTTTGCCTCTTCAGCGGCTTCCAATATTTCTCTGGGGAGATCCATTTCATCAATTTCCATTGCAAAACTCGAAGAGAACAGACAAACCGTTTGTTCTCATCGAGTTAATTAAATAAATTATATAAATTTAAAAAAAGGCGTGACTTATAAGCCATAACACTCTAGTATGTTATCACTTATAAGTCACCCTGTAACACTATTTGTTATTTGCTCAGTAAACGGTCCATATGCCGGGTTTTACACAGCGGTTTCAACATTAATTAGAAGCGTGAGTCCATGATTTGACAGTCAGGTGAAGGCACCACTAAAATTTTAGCTAGGAATATATCGATAATTTTTACACAATGAAATCAGGCCGGTAAAATTTAGAAGCACACCTTAGATGAGAATATCGTGAAAATCGGCGTTAGCTTGCAAAAATAAACATCTGGATTCTAATTAAACTGTTTATATTTAGATCTTAGCAACTTTTACATACACTTCAAAGACAATTATTTTAATATCAAATTAGATTGAGGTTATGGTATCGTCCATAAACCGATCAGAAGATTCTCTATAATGTATTTCATCTAGATTATGAGACTACTAAATCAAAGTAAAATAAGTTACTAAATTTTAATGTATGTCCTATAATATTAATACTGCCCAATCCTTATTTTGAAAAAATTCCAACCAAACATTGAATTCTTAAAGCTATCGCTAAATGCAGCCAATCACGAAACACTATAAATAGTAACGATTTTATTAAACTAACGTTATTCTAAATCAATCCTCTGGCAGTGATAAGATCATTAGATCAATAAACAGTTACTAAAAATATACTAAATCAAAAAGTTAACCTGTGAAGTAAATATGTATATATAGCCGGTAAATATCTACAAGTATAAACGAAGTAATTATTAAACAAAACTAATCTATATTAATCCTATGGCAGCGTTAATATCATTAGATCAATAAGCAGTTGCTAAAAATATATTAAATCAGTAAGATAACCTGTGAAGTAAATATATAGCCAGTAAGTATCTACGGGTGGAAATGAAATGAGCTCAGTTCGATACCGGATCAAGGCAAAAATTTAAATTTCAAATTGCAGTTATGTGAAACAAGTTACTGCTATGCGGTTTACAGCCAGTTACAGTAAAAGTAAATCAATTAATTATCATAACATTAACAAAATGAATTATCTACTAGAGACACATCAGATAGGATGATGAAGAAAACAAGTATCTATACGACAATTAAGATAAGAGACAGATATAGATATGATACAGAATAAGATAACCTACAGCTGATTATCGGTAAGTTCGATAAGAAAAAATGGTAGATTCAGTAAACAAAAACGTGAAATAACGGTAATAGATA
This sequence comes from Pissodes strobi, assembly GCA_016904865.1. NCBI lineage: Eukaryota > Metazoa > Arthropoda > Insecta > Coleoptera > Curculionidae > Pissodes > Pissodes strobi. The sequence goes on from MU188828.1 coordinate 14,701, forward strand.
CGATATAGAAAGCAAACGACCTACAGTCGTTTAACAGTAAGTTCATGAATCAAAATGATAAATAGCAATAATAGTTACTATATATGTAAGCAGACGACCTACAGTCGTTTTACAGTAGATTCATTAAATCAGACGGTAAATAACAATAACAAGGATAATAAAAATCATTAATTTACAAAAGGTAGATCCTACTCGTATCGAGTAGACATGGAATCCACCGCCGTTCCCTGCGAAGCTACGTCTCCACCATGTGGTCGTATTACCTCGACAAAAAGCCTCAATCCGGCTAAATGGAACTAGGAACTCTATACTCACCATAGAAAAGGCCGCTGATTTACCTTAGCCTCAGGGGAGGAGATTCTGTCCCACAGACCCTAGTTAAACTATAAATAATTTTAATCATCCAGTATAGATACACTAACATGTAACAAACTTTTTTTACAGGAAGGGGAGCCACACTATTCGTCACACGTCGTCTTTAAGCAATATGACCGATAATTTCAGAAAATACACATACTAGCTCATTTGCCAATTAAATCAACGACTCAATCAGGCGGTATTTGATGACCAAAATAACAACGATAATTTTAGATACTCAAACTGTCTGCTCGCCTTGAGTGTCCAGACGATCAATTCCAACCAAAGATAATATATACCACATATTCTGTCAAGAGGGCGCTCCAAATGGAGTCAGCTTTCGGGCGACTCGGAACTGCATTCCTCAATACTGGTGGATTGTACTCGGGTGTAAGGTAGCGAGAGTGTCGACCACACAAATCGACAAGTGAAAGGGAAAAGTCGCATTACCGGATTTTGTAACATTTTCAACGTTACAACGCGTATGCTATTCTTCTCATTACATATGTGTGCATGCGAATAATGACTATAAAATGATGCTGTTGGGTACATGTATTTGATAATATTTTATCATGATGATTAACATGGAAAAGTTTTCCAGTTTAGGTTAAAGTGTTATCTTGGAATACACTACTTCTATGCAATTGTAGTGTACTACCAAAACCTTACCAGATGTTAATTTTCTTTGTTTAATTCAGTATTATATTGACAAGACTTTTGCATTTAGTGATAAATTTATTAAAGGTAATACTGTTACCATCAAAATATTTTATATTATCCATTTTGGATTTAAAAAGGTTCCATTTCGTTGAACTTCCTTGATTTTCATTATGCATTTTACTTGATACACCTGCGGTACTGTTGGGGAAACACTTATCGTTTGTCACCGTATAGTTTGGTGAACTACCAAACATTTCCGTAGTATGAATGAGCCATAATAAAACTGCGAATAAATTTATTTCACCCCAAATAAACAGTAAATTTGTGCATTTAAAGCATTTTATTTCAGTTACTCCTTAGTCCGAACCTGGATTGTCGGTAGCAGGTTGTCACTCCGTCAAAGAAATCTGTATTAATCGTTTTCAATTTATTATATATCTTGGTCTCCGTCAATGTTGTGTAAACAACAATGTGTCAAATAAAGAAAAAACATGTTTCTACCCTCTCAAATTCATCCGCCTCTGCGCAATTTCCCGCTCTGTTCTTCCTGCCGCGGTGGTACGAAAAATCCACACTCCTTGAAACAACGGTCCAGTCACCGCTCTGTTTAAGTTTGGTGCCAAAAATATCAGCCCCTGTCCCTGCCCTCTTTGACGCCAAGATATTTAGTAGTTTTCTTTTTTTGTTTGCACAGATATTTAGAAAATATCTGCTGTACTCTGTGTTTCCCTTTTTCAACACTGTATTAAGGACTCTTTGGGCGTTTTAACGTATTTTCTCGAGACAATACCACTCGTAGCGTCTCTCCCGTTGAAAATAGAAGAAGGTAAAATGGCAGTTAAAAAATTGTAGTAGACAAATCTATTCCAGTCTAACTGTGCGAAGTCTTATGTCCCTGGTGAAGTAAAGTTGAGAGAATTGCAAGGTATTTTGTGTGAACGGAAAGACAGTTAGTTGAATTATTAAAAGAACGTTAATTAAATTCAGTAAAGAAAGAAGTTGATGTTGGATTTAAAAAATCAAGAAGTTTTGTTAGACATTTAATAATAGTTAACCATATGTACGGTACCTATTTAGTTTTATGTGTGAAATGATGAATTCTTGAAAGTAATTAGAAATCATTGTATATTATTAATCATATTAAATGCAAATTAATTCTTGCATTATTAAAGTACGTGATACCTAAAATACATGTTTTAATTCACACCCTATGAATAAAACCCCCATTGTCCTATTTTGATACTGTCCACTATTTAAAGTGGTTAATTATAAAGTTAATTACCACCCCCACCTGTGTGGTCATAAATGATTTAAGAATTAATTGATTATACCGACCAGGTACTGTTTTCACTTTAATGCTTTAATTATGTATTAAATATTTCTATAAGAGCTATTAGTTTGTTCGTAATTAATATAACAATTTATTTGCTGCTTGCTTTATTTTTCTCAATCATTGAATAAAAGTGATTTTAAATAATTGTTAATTGATTTCAAATTTAAAATTAATGTTTAAGAGACTGAAATTCTCATGCAAAGATTTCCTAAAACTAAATTGGCGTGAGCAATACACTGCCTAAACTATCCCTAGTTAAGTACCTTGCACAGAGTGTTAGGAAAAAATGGCACCTACTCTCTTGTAGTCTTGACTTTGACCTGCCAGTCGTGTCTGAGATTCTGAAATGTCTGGGACTGGAGCTAATCTCAGGGATGATGTCTTCAGACGTAGATTCTTCAATGGTTATATTTAAGGGTTGAAACCGAAGTAAGCTAACTGACTTCAGTGCTTCGAAAACTATGCGAAATGCACTACAGCACTACCGTACAACTGCACTATCTAATAATTCGTATGCCGAAGATCATTTTTAAAGACAATTTTGCTACTGGCAAGTACAATACTTTAGCAAAGAATAAATTTAACAGGTAAAATACAAGAAAACGCAAACTACAGGTTCACGATGAAGCTTTCCGATTCTTCCTAATCTTCTACTCCGTAGCGCTTAGTTTACGGTTCTCATGGAAACGTGGCTATGTGGCATATATTTTTTTCTTACTGAAAACTTTAAACGTTATTGATGCCATAGCATTTGGGTATGATCAAGATCCTAGTTATTCTAAGTTAAACTCAATTTTATACCACAGATCATAATTGTTTACTGAATAGAAGTTATTTATTTGCCTTATTCATTGGTTTTACGATTACCTATACCCTCAAATATTCAACCAGATTAGCATCTGGATTTCTTGATTTTCGTGCATCCGGTCCGAAAGTCTCCCTGCTCTATACATGATCTTGTTATTTTGGTGCCCACTTGTTAGAGCACTATTTGGAATCGCGTTGATTGATGTTTTTGTTATACACATAATTTAGCCCTATTTTGAAGCATGCTGTTTTGTAAAGCGCTCGTTTGATAAGCAGAGCCGCCTAAAAGTGATACCCGGTATACAATTTTTCCCAAAACATTTTATCAAAGCCCCTTCTTATTCTTCCAAAAAAACTGAGGGTATGGAAAATATAGTTGCATAAAGTTCTGAAAGACGGAAAGAGACTGGATGGATTTGGTGGCGACAGGATTAAATTAACAACATAATGTGATATATTGTATTTATTATTCTTGGTGCGCTGAATCTAGCTTAAATATTAAAATATTTTATTCCTTTATAAACATTTTTTTCTTCGGAACTATTCTTGTTAGTTTGCCCAATGAAGGGCCCCTGTAGTAGTGAACTAAATATAACTTCCTCTCATCCTCAAAAAATCGATACTGACACGGAAGGTTAGTTGGCCCTTTTTCCTCGCTTCTTTTCCTCCTTGGAATCAGTGAATAACCCTTATAGCTCCGGTTCGAAATAACTTTACGTCGTTGCATATTAAAACAGGTAAGCACTAACAGATAAAGCACGACGCCTTATTGAAGTAAAACCTTTAAAAATAGAGTAATTATGTGAGAAGGTGTTTCCTAGACCCAGATTTGACCTCTATTTATTTTCGGTAGAAAAAATTATCCTTCGTTACCCGATATTTTGATAAACAATATCGGTAAAGTTGTAAATTAGTTAAAATATTTCACAGGTTTATTCACTTTATCGATAATAAAATATATTTATAGGTACTTAAAAATAATTGTGATCATATTATCATCGAGATCTGCTAAAATTGGATATTTGCCAAGTTAATAAACGCTCATATTCCTCATAGCTAGAGCTATATCAACATTGCAAGCGTGCAATACAGGAAAACCTTATACTCCTAAAGTATGGATAATTTGGTTAGGTATATAAAGTAGAAGATTGTATTTAATAAATTACCTTTTAATAAGATAGTTAGTAAATTATCTAAGCACTAGTTAATTCCGAAAACATAACCTGTCGGTGTCGGTGAAAAGCAAAGCAACTCTAAAGTCCAGTTTCCTAATTTTTGTTATGGTTACAATGCTCGTATATTTGTTTAATATTCTTATTTTGTTTGAGCCATAAAAAATTGACGAGATTTTAATTGTTATATTGAAGTCGTCAGCATCGCTTATTTGTATAATAGCTCTTTAGAAAACAAGGACAATTGAAAACGATTTTTTCTAGTGCTTTTATAGAAAAACTTAAGTGAAAGCATGCATGTTTTCTGTATAAAGACTGTACAATTCCTCAGTGGACAATCGTCATCTTGTATATAATCTGTAAACTGGCCCAGATGAAAGATAACTAGCCTGACTTCCTCAGCTGTATCAAAAATTAGGGGGAAAATCAAAAATTTGACAGTAAAGTATTACATAACTATAAATTAATTTGTTTTAAAGTGCGACGACGTGCTTTCAGGTATCTTTTTAGTTTTTATTACAATAATTGCACAATAATTCCATCTGGATCAGGCAAAAGTTAAGTAATATAATAATGAACAATAGATTATTTATATAGGTACGTTATTGGACGTGATGGAAAATAATCCTGTTTCAGGCTGACAAACAGAATTCTATTCAGGGAAGTGCTAGTTACTGCAAGCTGACTTAATTAACGCTTATATAAGCTGCTGAACGTCCCTGAATGCGCCCATGGACTGATGTTTAACCTGAGAAATTGTTTTCTTCTACTTCTTGTCCAAAGATTTCCTTCATTATCGACCTAGGTCGAATGGTAGAGGCTTCTGGCAAGATAGTTCGAAAGCAAAAGTGCTTTTGAAGTAGACACCCAGTTATACACATTTTCATCACCTAGAGATGTTCTACACTTTCAAAAATATCGATACTATAGAAATATATTCGAGCATCGTAGTCCTTCCATGCTAATACGATAGGTATTATTTTATGGCCTATCAGAACACAGAGTTTAAGGAACGTGTTAAAAAAACAAACACCTCAGTCCGCCCTGGACGCATATTCATAAGTTACCGATGAAACAAGCGCTACAAACAGACGCTCGCATGAACGACTGTAAAGCCGGACATACACATTGGCCAATATATTTGCCGAAACATTTTTCGAAACATTGGGCAAATCAATTGTGTACAATTATGGCAACCACACATTGGACATTTCTCCAAAAATGTTTGTGGACAGCACCAAAGACTTGCTCGAATCCCTTTGATTTGTGGCTATTTACCGACAACGAAACGAACACCGGCAAACTTTGTCAAGCCGCGGCCAACCCCGACAAACAGACCTCACACACATTCGTGTTGGCCGAGGCTTTCCAAACTTTGTCAAATATACATGCCCGGCATCATACAAATGTAGTTGTTTTTCATGCGTTGGGTTAGTTTTTGTTGGTTGCGCCCTGGGCCGAACAAAGCGAGCGAAGGGCCAGGCATGAGGTAATCAAATATTTGAAGAATGAAACGTAACAGGGATATTATGGCTAACATTTATATTACAGTCGCTCTATGCGAGCGCTTGTTTCGTCCGGAACTTATGAATATGCGACCTGGACCATCAGTTCATTTGTGACGGAACAAATCGCACTGGTCTGGTATTACGTGTAAGGGTGTAATGGGCCCTAAGAAGGTCTACGGTACGATGCTCGAATAATTAAGATTGCTCTTCCTTACCAGGTAAGTCAACCAATTTTATAATTATTCTTTGCATCTTCGTCCTACTATGATAATATGGTAGATGTTTAAAGCAAAATACATTGCGATTTAAGTACAGAACTATAGCATATTAATAACCAAAGGAAACTACACACACACACATAAAGATGTTTACACTAACGCATAAGAACATAATAGTATATTATATACCTAGGTTGAGAAGTAAGCCATTATTTACCGAGCACTTTTGTATCCTGAGGCGAAGGATATAATGTGCGAGGTTAATAATGGCCTTCTCAACCGAGGTAGGTATATATAGAATTTTTTTTACTACTAACACTGATATATTACCATATTTGATTCGATTCGATTTTTATATTAGTCATTTTCTACTTATTTTTCAAATAGTTCAAGTTGCCTGGACGTTCAGTTGTCTAACTGACAGATTTCGTAACAAGATGCGTTTTTTCGCGAGCTAACTACAATTAACCACGGCATACTACAGGATACTACTTTGTTTTCACGAGGATTAATTTAATTGTGGTAAGTGAGGGGAAGTTTCGTGAGGTCACTATTACATCATCATTTTTCAACTACGGCTTACTACAACTTACATACGTGACGAGGTGTGGTACTCGAGGTTTGATGGAGTCATGGTGGATTAATTTTGAACCGTTAAACATGTGAAATGTTTGTTTTTCCATTCTGAACAAGTTTGTAAATTATACGTTCATGAAATTCTTCTATAGAAGCCTCATACGCATCGGAATTCCTACACAAATGTGCCCCAAATGGGATTTGGGCAGCATCTTATGGAATTCTATGTCAGAAATGCGCGCGCTGGTTTCATGCCAAATGTATTGAGATGCCAATTGCCGTTTTGAATTACTATAACAAGGAACTTAAATCCACACAGGGGTGCAGATGGTTTTGTCAAGGGTGTATCGCGGGTATCACTGATTCCCCCGTAGGCTCGCCTCCGCAGAATGACGATGATCCTACATTGAATGATGTTATGATGAAGCTCTTGTCCATGGAACAGAGGATCACCGATTTTCAGGCGAGGTATGAAGATCAAAGGAAGATAAATGAAGAGCTCCAGTCTGAAGTGTTGGCGTTGAAAATGCAAGTCAATGATTTCATTACCAAGAATGATTCCAATCAATCGCCTGAAAGGCTTGATTATATCTCCGAACTGAGTGACCGTCAATCTCGCCAGTCTAACCTGATGGTTTTCGGATTATCGGAAACTAAATTCACCATTGCAGGGGAAGAACAGCGATCCCCCGACAAGCGTATTATAGGAGAAATAATACACTCTGCGGTTCCAGATCTGGACATTTCAATATTGAAAATTTTTCGAGTGGGGAAAGCCATACCTAACAGTGCCCACCCCATTAAAGTTATTATGTCTTCTCCCTCTGATGTGTCGAAGATAATTCGGCACTCGAGGGCAATTAGACAAAATCAGGATTTCTCTAATCTATCATTCAGCAATGACAGAACCCCCACCCAAGTAAAGGAGTATAAAGCTCTAAAAGCCGAGCTTCAAATAAGGACGGATTCTGGAGAGCATAACATGCGTATAAAATATATTCGTGGTCGTATCACTTAATTTTAAACGCATAAACCTATCTGACATGAACATAAAATCATCATCTACCTCCAGCAAGAACACAATATGTTATCTACTATCAAATCGCAAGAGGACTCAACACAAAAACCCACGGATTCTTCACATCAGCAAGTTCACATGAGTACCAGATTTTAGCAATAACTGAATCATGGCTTCACGAAGATGTTCTAAATGCGGAATTATTTGACGACTACTACATGGTTTTCCGAAGCGACCGCAAATTTCGGGTAATTAACGTCTCCCGAGGAGGTGGTGTGCTGTTGGCTGTTTCCAGAGAGTTTGAGGCGAGTCAACTTGACGTACCAGGCATCCAAGATCAAAACCCTATGGTTGATATAGTTGGCAGTAAGATTGTTGCTAAATTTAAATCACTATATGTGCTAGTCATATATATTCCCCCAATCTCGCGGCATATGAATACCAGTCATTTTTTGATTCCCTCGAGACATTTCCTCTTTTTTTGGATAGTAATCTAGTAATTAGGGGGGATTTCAACGTACAAAATTTCAATCTGGAAAACAGTTTTAATGATGCTAAGGTTCAGATCGCTCTAGACTTTGCTAACTTCTATAATCTAGTCCAATATAATTATGTCCTTAATCTCAATGGTCGAACTCTCGACTTACTCTTTGCGAATGTTCCATGTCAGGCTGCGCGAAATCCGATGCCTTTTGTTCCCGAGGACGGCCATCATCCTGCGCTCGGCATATACTTAAACATATCAATAAATAAATTGACACCTATTAAAGCCAAAAACACACAAACATGTTACAACTATCGCAAATCTAACTTTCATAAATTATATAATCTATTGTCGGGTGCTGACTGGTCTCCTCTGGAAGATTATGCTTCGCCTGAGGGCGCCTGCAACTATTTTTACCAAACATTGTATTCGATTCTTGACAAATGTGTTCCCCAAACTATTAACCATAGTAGAGAGTATCCAGTTTGGTATAGCTCCGCTAGCATAAAAACCATTAAATCTAAGGCACGAATTCGTAAAAAACTTAAAAAATCCAATTCTACCGAACTACTAAATCAGTTTCGTACTCTTAGAGCTAAAATGAAACGAGACATTGATGCTGATTATGGCGATTACACTGCCCGTTGCGAGGCGAGCATTGGCTCAGACCCTTCCCAGTTTTGGCCTTTTTCTCGATCCAGACGGAGCCAACAAAGCATTCCAAATCTCGTCTACCTGAACGGTGTTGAATGCAGTGGGTCTCGGGGGGTTGCAGACGCATTTGCGTCATTTTTCAAAAGTGTATACTCACCAAAGATGGATGTCCCATTTCAACCGCTCATCTATTCTAACAACGTACATCTATCTATAAAATCGCTCTCAGACTCTGATATTTTGAAGGCATTTTGCAAACTCAAGCCAAAAATGACTCAGGGTCTCTACAACGTGCCAGGCTTTTTGGCGCGTGACTGCAGGTTTGTCCTGCTTCAGCCTATCTCTTATATCCTCAATTTATGCCTAAAAAATGATCGGTTTCCGGACTGCTGGAAAATCGCGAAAATCTGTCCAATATTTAAAAAGGGCAGGGTGGATTTGGTCGACAACTACAGACCCATATGTCTACTTAGTGTGTTCGCAAAGGTCTTTGAAATGGCGATGTATGAAAGAATTTTTTCAGAGGTAAGGTGCGTACTTACACTACTACAGCACGGATTTTTTTCTGCAAGAAGTACTGTTACTAACCTAGCTTGTTTTATGCAATATATCAGTAACGCTTTAAATTCCCAACTGCAAGTTGACACAGTATATACCGACTACTCAAAGGCCTTTGATCGACTTGATCACTCGATGCTCTTGAGGAAGCTGGCTGCTTTTGGATTCGATCAAAAACTATGCAATTTTATCTCCTCATATCTTTCAAACCGCCAGCTTTATGTTGAGCATAGAGGACATAGATCCTTATCTTTCGAGGCTACCAGTGGAGCTCCGCAGGCTAGCAACCTAGCCCCCCTGCTATTTTCGTTGTTTATTAATGACATAACTGAGATATTTAACAGCAACGTCCTTCTCTTCGCTGATGACCTTAAACTTTTCTCAACCATCTACTCTCTGGAGGACTGTTTGAGGCTCCAGAAAGACCTTGGCAGCCTGAATCAATGGTGCATGGATAACATGCTCCCCCTTAACGTCGACAAATGCAAAATCATGACTTTCTCTTTGAAAAAGAATCCCATTCTATTTCAGTATAGTATAATGTCGTCAGTCTTGGAACGAGTTGAGAGCTTTAGAGACCTTGGCGTGTACTTTGATCCGGGACTCTCTTTCAATACACATGTTCAAAAAACAAGAGAAGCATCCATAGCGATGCTGGGATTTGTGATTCGAACGTGCAAGCCTTTCGAAAGTATCCAGTCACTCAGAGTATTGTACCATTCGTATGTACGGTCCAAGCTGGAATACGCATCCTATATGGAGCCCTTTCTATCAAGAATACATTAACGCTATTGAGAGCGTTCAGAGAAGGTTTTTGAAATATCTCGCTTTTAAAACGGATGGTACTTACCCTGCTCGTGGTATCGATCATACATTGTTGCTTGGTAGATTTGGATTTCCGTCACTTGCCCAAAGGCGAAATTATGTCTGCTTATTATTTTTATTTAAGCTAGTTAGGGGTTTGGTAGACTCCGATCATCTGCGGAGTTGATTATTTTTCCGTGTTCCTCCTATTGCTACAAGATCCAGGACCTTATTCTACCTGCCATCAGCAGCAAATAATCTAATGCTAAGAGAACCCATATATAAAATGTGTGCCCAGTACAACAATATTGTTGCCAACCTCGATATCTTTCATATGTCATTAAGTCAGTTCTCGTATCAACTTAAAAAACTTATTTTTATATAATTTGTGATTTGAATTTGTATTATACAATTTATTATAACTATGAACTAACACAATGTGTTAAATATTGTTACCTATTCACTAATTTGTATTTTTCACTTATATTTGTACATTATTGTCTTATAAATGGATTTCCTTTTTACGTACTGCTTTTAGTGCGGACCCAAATGTCGGAAATCGCGTCAAGACTAAAGTACCTTAATTTATAAAGATACAGCAAAATCTTATGAAGAAAAGTTCTTCCAAATTAAAAAAGTAATCTAAATATGAAATTTGAGTTAAGTACATCAATTTTTAATTTCCCTTTTTTTTCTCGATTTTTTTCTCAAACGTTACGCCATCGGTGAATGCTTTGTTCTTTTGTTATTAGTATACTTGCCAAGCAACTTCAAATTTTATTTGTAAGTAGACATTAGTTACATAGTTGCATAATGTTTCAGTTTTTACAGAGATAAAAGCCAGTTTAGGTATCAGTGTGTTGCAAACACATTTAAACAATTTTGGTCCAAAATAATTGTCCACAATAATTATTTCAAAATACAATTATTGTAATGACTGACTCAATAATAATTAATTTCATATGTCAGATCTAAGTTAATTTATTGCTATTTATTTGTTTTTATTCCAAAAGCATGGCCTACTCTTCAAGACCAAATATTTTATATGGCTTTTTAGGATACTTTGGCATATTTTACTCATCGGGTGCAAAAGATAAATAAATTATTAGTTGTTTTACATGAAATGAAAAGAGTTGGGTCTATTCATGATTTTGAGTGGAAAAATTTTTGAATCAAAAATGTTTAAATGTGTTTGCAACACACTGATACCTAAACTGGCTATTATCTCTGGAACAACTGCAACATTGTGCAACTATGTAACTAATTTCTATCTTAAATAAATTTTGAAGTTACTCTGCAAGTATACGAATAACAAAAGAACAAAACATTCTCCAGTGGCGTAACGTTTAAGAAAATATCGAGAAAAAAAAAGAAAAATTAAAAGTTGATATACTTAACTCAAATTTCGTATTTAAATTACCTTCTTAATTTGGAAGAAGTTTTCCTTATAAGATTTAGCTGTATCTTTATAAATTAAGGTACTTTACTCTTGACGCGATTTTGAAGAAATGACATTTGCGCCCGCACTAAAAGCAGTACCGAAAATTTGAAATACTCATTTACTCTTTTAGGGTAAGCATCAACCTTTATCAAGAATAAAATTTTCTGAGAAACCAATAATAAAAAAGTTTCCCATATGTTGCATACTTTTTTGGACACACTGTATAAGCCGGTAATAGTTAGAACACTAAATACAATCTTTTGCTTCACAGACAATATATTTAAAACTTTCAGCATGGTCGCAATAGGGGTGTACCTATTACATTTCAATACAGCTCTCATAGCGCGGTTGTGGACTGTGTACAATCTGGATTTGGTCAATCTTCAAAGCAGGCAGATTGTATAAAAGGGTCTAGCAAAATTCAAGATGAGGAGCGGCTATACTGTTATATGACAATAATTTGGTGCTGAATGATAATTGATTCCCCACTCTCGCAATGAAGTTAATTTTCTTAGAGAATTTACGTGTTACATAATCAGTATTCGCATGAATGTTTAGATTTGAATCAAATATGACTCCCAAATATTTTATTTGGCTTTCATGTCACCGTTGATAACTATGTTTATATCATCAAAATTAAAATTTTTCAAACTGTGCTTTTTACCAAATAAACACAACTTTGATTTTAAACCGTTCACTGACAGTTTGTTGTTACAAAGCCATTTGAATAAGTTCTCTAGATCATCATTCACAACCCGCTGCATATGACTTAAATCCGTTCCCGCCAAGTAAATCATCGTATCGTCAGCAAATAGTTCGATGTTACACCCATTTACAGCTCCAACAATGTCGTTGACATGCAACAAAAACAACAGGGGACCCAGTACGGTTACCTGCGGCACTCAATGAATAACACGTAATGGATCGGACATAACATCCTTAAATTTAACCCTTTGATGCCTATTATGCCACTTATAACTGCCACCACAGTTGTAAACGTCTTATATTTATTTAATATAGTGAATTAAAAAATGATTAATATAACGTGATTCAAGGAATTTATTGTTTCGGCCCTGGTAAGATCTACTGATAATTCGCATTTAAAGATCCTTTACACAAATAGTGCACTATGTAAAAATCGACCTCTCCTATTGGTCGATCCATCTCGTATTACGATATGTCTGCGTGATGCAATCGATTTCTGTCAAGAGCTCTAGTGATGTAGAGGTTTAGATCGTTGGCTCTCACCTGGAAAACGCGGGTTCGAACCCCGTTGCTTTTTTTATTTTTTTTTAAAGATTATGTTTCTAAACAGCTTTTTTTCTTGATTTTGGGTATGTCTTGGGTTAGATTGGGTTAGCACCTGGTTAGTTTCCTTTGCTTGAGCCCCCGTAGCTAGCGAAGCGAGCGGAGGGCCATGCGGATCTACCAATGGGAAAGGCCGATTTTTATATAGTGCCCTATTTGTGTAAAGGATCTTATAATGCTGATAATTCGGATATGGCGCTAGATGCTCGACCATCAATCTCTAGAGAGTCCCAAATGCAAAGTCAAAATTAAAAGATGTGAAGGGTCAAAAAAAGTGACCAGAAAGAGATGTAGTGTCTCTAATACAACTATGACAAGACAACACAATTGAGCCTCTGCTCGAAAAAAGTGCTAAAAAGGTGAACACTATTGTGAGCAGTGTGAACAACCAATGTGTTTAGCATACTTCAAAAAACACAACAAAACATACTTATTTTTATGTACTTTATTGAGATTTAGGATAGTAGAACTGTTATATTTAGTTATACATGTTTTATTTTAGAAAAACTGTTTGGTTTAATGTTTTATAAAGTTTTGGGCCAGTTTCGTGATACGGTTTCAAAGTTAAAGTAATAAAGGAACATTGGCATGTAGAATATATTACCTATAAGTAACATGCCAATATCACTTTATCATTCATATGCCACTTAGCCTCAAGAATGCCCAATCCACATTCCAAAGAGCCATGGATTATATCCTCCTTGATATTCAGAATGAGCACTGTCTTGTCTACATGGATGACATTATCATATATTCCCCGACTGTCAATGAACATATTTGTAGGTTAACAGAAGTCTAAAGGCCTTTGAAAGGCAAATCTAAAAATGCAGCCTGATAAATGCAAATTTTTAAGAAAAGAGATAGCTTATCTTCGATATTATATTACCCAAGAAGAGGTGAAACCAAACCCGTCAAGAATGGAATGCATTCAGAAATTTTCCACACCTGTCACGTCTAAAGAAATTAAGTCCTTTCTAGGTTTAGCGGAATATTATCGACGCTTCATTCCTAATTTTGCGAAAATATGAAAGCCCTTAACAAAACAGAAGGATGTCCCTTTTTATTTCAATTTAAATGGTAAATCTTCCTTTGACGAACTAACAAGGCACTTGTCTCTGACCCAATTCTCATCTACACCAATTTTGAGGAAATATTCCTTTTGACAACTGACCCATGTGCGTTCGCGAATGGCGCTGTTTTATCGCAAGGTCCCATATGAAAGGATCTTCCAATAGCATATGCTTCCAGGACCTTGTGCAATGCAATGTCTAGCTTAGTTTTGTCTGCTTGTGTAGTAAGATTTAAATATGTGTTAGAATAGTTTTGTGGTTCTGGTAAACTTCACAACCCTCGGAATTTCGCAATTTTATTTTTTTCACTAGAAAGGGGGTGTCCTATAGAGTAGTTTAAGAGAAAAAAATTTGCGGATCCCCCACATTTGAGCCGAAAAAAAGGCACCAAAGTTCGAGTTTTGAGGTTAATGCCGTAGAACAGCGAACTTCCTTTACTACTTTACTGCACTTCCCTTTGCTTTGTTGACTTTGTTTGAAAGCTTACCTTGAAAAGAACAGCTTAGAACACAAAAATAAATTAAATTTGCTAATATATCAAAATAGTTTTAAAAATTTATGCCATACTAACAATAATCAACAATCAATCGAAGACGAGTAAAGCGGCAAATTTTAGCACGGCCACCTATACGACAGGTGGCCATGATTTTAGCCCCTGGAATACGCTGATGCCAAACTTATTCTAGTTGCTTGACCCGTCTTGGGCTCAAGTTTCTTCTTTTAGCGGAAATCGGTTACAAAAAATATCGTTCTATAGGACGATTCTACACAAGAATACTAGCACAAAAAAAGTTTCGTTTCTTCGCAAATGTTTTGTTTTCCAGAAAATTAGATTTGTCTTTATATGATAATTTAACTAAAACCTGTATTTGGATAATTTTCCCATTATTTTTTAACCCAAATACAAATTCATAAAAAAAATTCTGCGGAAATGCATCATTTTAATTTTTTCGATTCTAGAATAACTGAAATCAGTTACATGAAAACATGTTCCTGTTTTACATTATAAATATTTTTCCAAACATAATACCGCATAAAACTTCTTGCGGAAATAAGTCATTTTCATTTTTTGAGTTAGTTTGGGTTAGTTTGGGTTAGCTTTGGTTAGTTTGGGTTAGTTTCGTCTCCTTTAAGCCTTCACGCAAGCCTATGCGAAAGAATTTCTGTTAGCTTGGGTTAGCTTTGGTTAGTTTAGGCTAGCTTTGGTTAGTTTGGGTTACCTTTGGTTAGTTTGGGTTAGTTTTGTCTCGTTTAAGCCAATACGCACTTGCGTGAAGAAAGGCTTGCGCGGAGCGCAAGCCTTTCTTCACGCAAGCCTATGCGAAACAATTTCTGTTAGCTTAGGTTAGTTTGGGTTAGTTTTGTCGTATTTAAGCCACTACGCACTTAGCTTAGGCTAGCTTTGGTTAGGTTTGGTTAGTTTGGCTTAGTTTTGTCTCGTTTAAGCCACTACGCACTTGCGTGAAGTTTTGGTTAGTTTGGGTTAGTTTCGTCTTGTTTAAGCCACTACGCACTTGCGTGAAGGAAGGCTTGCGCGAAGCGCAAGCCTTCCTTCACGCAAGCCTATGCGAATCAATTTTGGTTAGCTTTGGTTAGTTTGGGTTAGCTCTGGTTAATTTGGGTTAGCTTCGTCTTATTTAAGCCACTACGCACTCGCGTGAAGAAAGGAATGCGCGAAGCGCAAGCTTTTCTTCACGCAAGCCTAGGCCAAACAATTTCGGTTAGCTTGGGTTAGCTTTGTTAATTTGTTCGTTTCTTCTTAATAAAACCGTTTTTAAAAATATTAATAATTACCTACTTGGATAAGCTTCAAACTCAAGAGAATGAACACAACTTGGCAACACTGTAAGTACTGTTTAATATTAGTAGAGTTTTAGCACTGCAATGTTGCGGAAATGGCTTGCTTTTTGACAATTTTAACCTCAAAACTCGAACTTCGGGGGCTTTTTTTTGGGCTCAAATATGGGGGATCCGCAAATTTTTTTCTCTTAAACTACTCTATAGGACTCCCCCTATCTATTGAAAAAAAAAAATTGCGAAATTCCGAGGGTCGTGAAGTTTACCAGACCCTATTTTAACTTACTTTTTTAATCCTAAAATTAAGTTTTCTTTCCTGAACATTGTATTTTGTAGATATTGACAGACCAAACTCGCAAGTCCAAGTAAAATAGGTTTATATCCTGGGATCAAACTTAAGATTTTTCAATGCTAAATAATGTAAAATGTGGTGGGCACACGATCTTGAAATGAAGTACGTAGTATGACCACGGGTGGCAACGTTGGGCCGTCATCGAGAATCAATAATAACCACCAGTGGCCACTTGGTTCTCTATTGAAAAATCAAAATTGTCGGCCGGTGGGCACGTGGCGCCCAACGTGTTAAACTTGCTATAAGAAATGTATGCACCAAAAATCATTAAAACTGGCTGGAAGATTAAAACACTAATTACATTTTGAAAATGTGATAATTTATTTGGTCCATAGTGTAAATACCTATTCTAACTTATTGTTCAAGAGAATTTGAAGCCTTTCTGACGCTTCATATTTTGAAAAGGGAATATATCTGGTAATTGATTTTTGTCAAACTTTTACGAATAAAATCACTTTGCTATTTAGAATCAAATAGATGCCAAATATTGTTTCTACTTGCATATTGTTATTTTTTATTACGCATGCATCATAATCAACGATTATCGCACGCTGCAGCGTGCTTAAAATGATGTTTATGATGCACCTACTTTTTTAAAGGTTGCTATAGAAACATTTGATCATGTCAAATGTGACAGATTAATATATTTGTCAATATATCCATTAAGTTTAAAACATTTTTGAGATTATGATGCATTTGTAATAAAAAATAGCGTATGATATACGTGTATAAGAGGCGTTTAAAGCCCTTGCGACTTACAAAACACTCCGCTGCGCGTCGTGTTTTGAAATATGTCGTGCGTGCTTTAAAGGCCCTCTTATACACTTATATCATAATATACTATTAATTGGCTAGTACTTGGTCTTAAATATTTAAAATTTGTTTACGTAGGTATATAAATGTATCAATTAATGATCAAAAACACCAATTTAATGCTTAATATTTATATTTATTGTTTCGCAAACCGATGCAGCATTCACATAAAGAAGCATTAAGATATACTAAATTAGACTAGAAATATATCCAATATAATATATGTTAACTTTCTCAGCAAAAGCGTAGATGTGTTGTTTTTCTATTTAGTGATTACCATTTCTTCCAACCACCGTTCCAACCACCAGTTCCTGCACCGTTCCAGGCTCTGGCACCAGCTCCGTTCCATGCTCCGACACCAGCTCCGTTCCAGGCACCAGCTCGTCCTCCATTCCAAGCTCCGTTGTCCGCTCCCCATCCAGCTATATTACCTTCGTTCCAGGCGCCATTACCACCGTTCCATTCTCCAGCTTCCCAACCGCCTGGCTTAGCCATAGGTTCAGCGAATACCACGAAGAGTGCCATAAAGGCGATGGCAAAGAACAAAGACGATTTCATGGTTTTTTTTTTGTTGATATTTCTTAGTTGACTCGTTCACAATATCTGATTCTAAGGGTGTTCGCGGCCAGTATTTATACAAAAGTTACTCGATTGCGTTTGCGTTAATGGTATACAATCTACATTATATTAAAATATTTTTGCAGTCACACCGGTAAAAGTTCCTTAAAAATAGTTGTTATTGTTAGATACTAACCATTTACATATTATTGTTTATTAGAGGATATTAATATGTGCATTTTAATTATGAAACTTTTTTGGATCATATTGCTTTGCGTTAAAAAAATTACTGTGACAACAAACACGAAATAATTATTTACTATTGCATGTAAAAGGATAATATAGTTTCAAACTGTAAACAGAGCAAAAATATATAATAATCTTCCGTCAGATTTATGATATTAAAGGGTTATTTAAATTTGAATTCGCCGTCAAGCGAGCTATATGAGAGAATTTCGAGCTGCTCTTTTTCGAGTGAATCACTTCATCAAAACTCGTTTTGTTCCATCAATCATGGTCTTTTGGATTCGTAACAGTTGACATTTTATGGAACATAATCGTCTATAGCTACAAGTAAACGGAAACCTTATTTTGAAGTACTTACAATTATTTTTGTTTACTAATAAAATTTAATTCTGTGATATTTAACTGGATTCCCCTAAACAGGATATCAAATATGATGAGATGTTTTCAACCTGGATAGTACGTAGGTATTAGCAACATGCAATATATGGATAAAAATTGTTTCAGAATTGCTGATGGAATTTACGCCGTTTAAATGCTATATTCATAGAAAAAACGAATACCTTTTATCGCCAGTGTCTCCAAGAGAAATATATCAGTTTGCCATGCAAATAAAAATTAAGCATAGTTGAGGAATTGATGAGATATCGACAAGTATAGTGCAAGTGCTAGTGTCTCAAATTAGTTATGTGCTGTGTGTAGGGATTTGCATTGGTAAATTCATTATATAAAAAGATAGGTCCAAATATGATAAATATAGGCCCATTAGTTTTCTGCTAAGATTCTCTAGTGTCCGGTTTCTGAAGTACCAGATATCTAGTGTATAAAAATATGAAGCCACTAATTACTATGGTTACAATTGTATTAACAATCGTTGTCATAGGAAATATTGGAAGGATAAAGTTATCCATACTTTCAGAAACTGGGCATAAATTGTTTGAATTAGTTATGTGGAAAAGGATACATACGTACTTGACTTTTCCAAAAAATGTCAGTTGTCTACTAAACATCAACCTGGCTATACAGAGGGAAAATCCTTACTTACTTTTTGAGAAATTGAAATTTTACGGTGTGAGCCATATTTATCAGAATGTTGCGATAATGAAAAACAGTAAAAATTATTTCTCCATCAGTCATATTGAAAGTAAGATTGGAATAGCTCAAAGAATTATATAGCAGGGCCTATTCTGTTTTTAATTTATGCCCGAGAATATGGCATGATATGCGAATGACACAAACTTGGTAGTTGGGGGTGCTAGTGTAACTGAGGTAACTGAAAATGGTGGTAATATTTTGTCCAAATCTAGCATTTGGTTTACTGAAAATATGTTAATTTTAAACAACGAAATCAAACATTTTATTATTTCGAAGTAAACTCAGTATATGTGAAAAACCAATAAATTTTCACTAGTAAAACCACAAGGGGTTTAATTATTGACAAAAATTGTTTTCTAGCTCATGAATATTTTGAAAATTAATAATTTATTAAAAATATTCATGAGCGAGAAAAAATGTCTGGATTAAATTAAATCCAAACACCTCGCGTGGTATTCGGTAAAAAAATCTATACCAAATTGTATTTAAAATAATTTTAAAATTATATTTTTCTACGATCGTGCAAAAAGCTACTACTTTTTGCACTATTTACTTTATTAAAACTATAACTTTTTGCATTAGTGCAAAAAGTAACTTACTTTTTGCACTAGTGCAAAAAGTCCTTTGATATTCTATTGTTTACGAGTTTAAACAAAAGATACCATTTTTTCTTGTAATTTGAGTATACATACGAGTATATACATATAGGTACTTATAGATACCACCAAATATTTCTTAAACGATATCAGTGGCGGCTCCCGGCTTTGAAAAGTGGGGAAGAGCTACCGACATCGATAGAAGGAACAGCGCCACAGACGAAATTTTTTTTGGAGTCCACGCCCAAACTGCCAAAATTAGTTAATAATTATTACCGGTATTTTTTAGGCAAATCATCAAAAAATAAAATATATTCATATTGTATTAAAAAGAAAATGATTTGTTGCTAATACAGATCACATGTCTACGAAAAACACACTAAAACTAGACTATATAGAAAATATTTCTTGTATAAAACTATAATGGATCAACCGTGGAAGGTAAATAAAAAATAATTCCAAGAATTCACGGCGGAATGTCCCCTAATAAACTCGCAATAAATGAAACAACGTGCTTTCGCGTTGATCTGAGAATGGAAGTGCTACACGCCAGCTCTTCCAATCATTGCAAATCAAACAAATGTACGACCATTACGACGTCATCGTTGTCATGGCAACCAACTAGTTGCGCTTATACTTTTGATGACTCGACGGCTCTCGAGCGATACCTCTTCCTTAAACGTCTACACAAATGATAATGAGATTGTCACTGCTATCGGCGCGTACGCGAAAAGAAATAGACATTTTCATGTGGGTTCACCTCTGTTCTATTCGATAGTGGAGTTAACGGGCAATGTGCAGGTGGCGAGATTCTTGTTCTTGTTTCATGAAGCTTTGATTTTAATATTTGAAAATAATTGAATTATTAGTTATTAGGGGGGTAAGGGGAAACAAATTATTCCTAAACTAAGAAAATTTTATCATTGAATCTTAAAATATATTATTTTACTGATGAATGAATTAATTGTATTTTTATTACATTTTCTTGAGGAAGTGGCACTTCCCATACTTCCGCTGAATAGCCGCCACTGAACGATATTATTTCATAATAAAACGAAACATTTTTACTCTAATTTTTAATAATCCCATAGACATTAATCTAAATCTTGTTACTAACGAAAGCATATTCATAAGGTTTGTTCCAACCAAAGGTTTTGTACCGTTTCGGAACGATACACGGGATCGTTCATCTAGCTTGTTATGCGCAAACGCTGACCTGACACAGTCCTGTGAATCGAATCAAACTCTACCAGGTTGGAACGATTTTATGTACCACTTTCGGTATCGATCGATGCCGCTTAACATTTGACAATCTCAGTTGGCGGGAAGCTCCCGAAAATCGTCGCATTTTTGAAAAAATGTAGCGACAATCTCAGTTGGCGGGAAGCGGGAATTTTATATTTTGGTCTATTTTCTCTACATAGGTACCTTCTTGCAATTTTTTTATAGAGTTAAATTGTGACTCAGTTAACGTATTGAATCGTAAGTATGTGCTATTTTAAATAAATGATGTGTTCACTACTTTTATAAACATTTTAGAGCTTCAAGAATACATTATAATTGAAGGCCCATGTCCTTCTACATCTATTTCACTTTCTCATAATGATGTCCCCAAATCAGATTATAAATGGTCTCAAAATGATTCGAAAATACTCATCGACCTCTATTCCACATATCGCAAAAAGATGGGAACTCTGGAAATTAAGAACACTAAGATGCTTTGGCAGAAGATTGCTGATGAGCTGAGAAAATTAAATGTTAATGTAACACCCAATAACTGCTTAAATAGATGGAGGGTTCTCGAAAGGAACTATAAAAAATTCATAGATAATCAAAATAAGACTGGTAAGATTATTAATCTGCAATGTTGTCAAACATAACATGCATTTTGTGAAGCCACGAAATTCTTTTATGTGAGCTTCGTGGACGAAGCAGATGTTATACATATTATAAAATTTGAATAAAATTATCCCTTTCCTACAATCAAGCGAAAAGTACAAATTTGCGCTTCCAAAAGAAAGCACAAAGCAGCACTTTTCAAAGACTACAGATTAACCAAAACGCTCGCTAGCCTGATTACCTTCACAACCATATCATACATATCAAACATTTTCACAAAAACATCAGTTTTAGAAAAAATCATGTGTGTAATTCGAGAGTAATGACATTGCCGCTCTCGCGAGACAGCCGCGCTTCTTACGCGTCACGCGTTAAACTTCTCGCTCACTTTGGGCTCTTAATACGCAAATAGCTATTTCTCTTCAGGTATTATTTTTTTAGGTAGAGGACGGAAGTACTTCGAATATGAAAAAGAAATGGAAGAAATATTTGGGAAAAAAAAAGAATGTTCACCCGGAAATTTTATTGTCAAACGACACAATACATAACGAATTGGGTGATAGCTGTAGGGGTGAGGAGGCGAGGCGATAATAGAAGGGAACCAAGCTAAAAACCAGAGAGCTCTCGGAGAGCTGTTTGATAACACTGCAACATCATCAGAGCCAAAAATCTCATTTTCATCAGTGAATCCAAGAAAAGCACGCATTGTAAAAAAAAGTTAACAATTGAAAATATTAGATTAGATAGGAAATTGTATTATGACGAAAGATTGAAAATCGAGAAGGAAAAATTAGAAGAATTAAGGAAGAGAAACACATTGATTGGCGAAAGAAACTTGATTATCAAAGAAAATTTAAAGTGTAATTGTCAGTGCCAATCACTCTCTCTTTTGTGAATATTGCATTTTTCTATAGGTAACTTGAGAATTTACTTTATTTTTTTTATTTGTGACAGTACATATAAGATCTGTCTACTCAGGTTTTGCGGTTACATTATAATACTGGCACCAGCAAATCCCATAATACGCTTTGGTGCCATTGATGACATAACTGCAAAGCCTGAGTAGACAGCCTTTAGATGTTATTATATCCTTGTTGAAGAATTTTCTTATTTCGAAGTTATTTCCTAAAATGTTGTTTTATTTTATAAATATAATATTTGTTTAATATAACTGAAGGCTTGTGTTATTTATTGATGTACTTTAATTATACTTCCTCAAAATAACTTAGAGCAAAGAATAATTCAAGATGATGATTGCTTCATTACTTTATTTTAGGAGCAAAAAATTGGAGAATCAAAATACCTAATATGTTTTATTATCTACAATGCTAATGCCTTAGCTACCCTATCTCTAATTATGCGTACTTCTACATCTTCATTTTCGTCATCATCTCCTTCGGGTCCATTGTGATCCTGCGGAGGAATATCTTCTGTTATGGCTTCTTCATTATCAATAATAATATCCTGTTCTATTGCTATATTGTGCAAAACACACGCCGCTCGGATGAAGTGTACTATGAATCTAACACCTCTTAACTTCAGGTGATAAAGCTGACGGAAATTTTGCTTTAGTATTCCGAAGCAATGTTCAATTCAATTCTACTGTCGTGCACCGACCCTGGGTATCCAACGAATAAGTCAATGATTTTTTGTCTATGATTGCATACATCAGCTTGCATCTAGACGAAAGTAGGTAGGTATTAAATATATGTACAACACTTCCAAAATTGTAGAGCATTTTTAACTCACACTCACTGCCCTAGTAGAGTGAAACAAATGACACAATGCATATATTAAATTTAATGTTTGAATATAATGGGCACCAGGGCAGTGCAATTGAGTCGAAATCGCTGTTACTAACTTGAATGGAATAATATCCTTTTCTTTTCATGCAGGAATCAGGGTCAATATCTGGTTTGTCGATTTTGACGTGACATCCATCGATTGCTCGTATGATATTGGGGAAACCATTCCCTCGAAAATGTTCTTCACTAATACTATTATCATTTTCATTTGGCCATTTAATAAAATCCCTTGATAAATTGCTCAGAAATAACGTAACTCGTTTGATAATTCTATTGACAGAACTTAGGGATATGTCAAATCGATCTGCCACATCCCGGAAACTAGAAGTTTGGCGTCCAATATACCATAGAAAGATTAGTATCTGAAACAAAATTCTACAGTTAGTAAAAATTCACACAATAAACTCCCGCCAGTGTTTCTTAGATTTTATTGCAAAAATAGCATAGCACCAGGATTGAACTGCATCAAAAATTTGACAATAAATATAAGAAATTTCAATTATTAAAGTTGTCAAATTTCGAGTGTAAGATAGTTTTATTACAGTTCAATTTTATCCTACGTTATTTTGCAATAAGTTGTACCTTCTAAACTTCTAGGATAATATTCCTAGAATAATACTTACTTGATGTTCAGGAGGAATATTTCCAAGCTGTCCTATTTGGGAGCTGTAGTAACGGCTGGCTGCAAATTTTTCTGTAATATAATTTACAATTCCTCGAGAGAGTCTCAAATGTTCAAAAAATAAGTCCTCAGAATACTGCGGCACTGTGTCTTCTACAAGAAATAAAAAAACACTATGAATACAACTGACACTATACAAAGACACATATTCTGGAAACTTTGCTTTGTATATTTTTCAAACATAATAAATAGAAAAAACTCACCTAAATAGTTGGCATTTTTAACTCTATGTTCATTTAGAGCAAGTTCTAAATCGTCTTCACTAGACGATAAGTCCGAAAGAAAATCATCACCTTCATCACTCATAATCAAATTAAGTAAAAAAAAATCACTCAAGAACAAACGGAATTAAGTAGAAAAATCAAAAAATGGAAATCTAAACAAATACGTTAAAAGTAGAAAGTAGTAAACGAAACGTCAAATATCTAAACAAATGACCGGCCGGCAGTGCGTAGAAAATACTAGTACGCATGTCAACCCAAACGATTCCAACTTTTAAATGTACCGAAAGGACCGTACAGAAATCGATTCTCGAACGGTCCCAAATTTGGTTGGATCGCTAACCGGGTAGTACAATGAACCGTCAATTCTCGGATGGAACGAACTTTATTTAATGCGCATGACGATGACCGTACGATGTACGGTTTCCTGTCGGGTTGGAACAAACCTATAGTTACCTATGGATGACGTCTGTCAGTGACAATTTCCGTAATTAAGTTGTCAGTTTAAAATTTAAATTTTGACGTAAAACTATTATTTTTAATAAATAGAAATTTAAATCGATCGCAGAAAAAATGTTGTGTGCAACATGTGCATATGCAAGCATATTTGTTCATGCATAGTGCAACAAATAAGCACTTTTTGCACTAGTTACACAGATAACTATTTTTCTATTTTACGTTTAAAATGGTTCCATTTTGACACGCAAAGGGTATCCAAAACAGCCTATTCTCGACACTACATTTGTTGACTGGTCGCTATGACACAGTTTGTATAAAGGATTTACCCATCTTCTTGGAAGGTCGCTCGACTGCAAAGGGAAGAAAACCACGCCATCAAACTATCGCCCAATTGCCTTGCTTCCAATAATCTCCAAAGTCATGGAACGTGTAGTCAATCAGCAACTACTTAAGTACCTCGATAACAACAGAATAATCAGCGATAATCAATACAGTTTTCGCAAAGAGAGATCAACTGAAGATATATTGGCCTATGTGACTCATATACGGAGTAGGGCAATTTCGAAGGCATTCGACAGAGTTTGGCATGACGGATTGGTAACAAACTGCCGTCCTTCGGACTGGCAGCCTCTCTCTACAGCTGGCTTGCCAGTTTCCTTAAGAACCGATCTCTACACGTTGCAGTTGATGGACACATCTTAGACATATTCACCATTACCGCGGGCGTGCCCCAGAGCGTAGCACTTTCACCAACTCTGTTGATCATGTATCGAAACGAATAATCCTATTTACAGTTTTGCAGATGACAGTACTCTTGTTATCAGAAAAACCTTTACTAGCGACTGAGACTTATCACCGCAGACAGGAGATAGTTCAAACTTGGGCCGACAGAAATCTGGTCCAGTTCAATGCAGCGAAGACCCAAGCAACCACGTTTACCAAGAGGGCCAATACGGCGGGATCTGACATCATTATGGTCAATTGGACTGCTGGGTGTCTCGGTCAACAGCAATAATAATAATAATAATAATAAACATCCTATATTTCCAAAGACATGTACATGTATGGAATGCGTCATATATGTACTATAATAGTTGTACAGTGGTAAACTTACAATTTATTTTAGAACACTCCAATTAGAAGTGCAGATAAAACGTGTATAGATAGAAAAAAAAACAAACAAACAAACAAGGGTTAACAAACAAACATGGGTTAACCAAGGTCATTTAAAAAACTATCGAACTCATAATATTCTTTCTCTATTAAGAGACATTTGAGATGCCTTATAAAAGTAGTCATATTAGGTGCATTCTTTATAGAAATAGGCAGTCAAAGCTTTAAACCCAGGTGTTGTGGAGAGTCTTTACTTACATTAAGTCTACACTTTACTGATCGAAATTCATTTCTTTTGCGTGTGAAATGGTCATGGACACTGTTATTACAAGCAAATTGGGATTTGTTCTCAAAAATATATTTGCAGATTTCATAAACGAATATGCAAGTCAGTGTAAGTATACCAAGAAATCTAAATTTACCGCGACATGATTCAGTTGGTTTCATGCCCAACTTATATCGAACAACCCTTTTTTGTGTTACAAAGATAACTTTGGCGGCACTAGATGCTCCCCAGAAATAGATTCCATAGTGCAGCCTTGAGCTCACGTAGGCATTATACACATTAAGCAGCCGCGCTTGAGACAAGACAGTTTTTAAATTTCTCGTCATAAAACACAAACTATTAAGCCTGGCACTCAGCACCTCACACTGCCTTCTCCAGTTTAAATTTTTGTCTATAATCAAACCCAAAAATTTGGTTGTGGCAGAACGTGATATTGAACTGTCCCCAACTTTGATTGAAATATCTAAGTTGTTTTGGTTTTATGCAGTATGGAGTCTCATATATGTGGTTTTAGAGATGTTCAAATGCAGAAAATTGTCACTAAACCAGTTTAAGAGAACCCCAAGACCAGCATTACATTCATCATCCATTTCATCATTTTTTTGTTGACACGACAAATGACAAATCATCCGCAAATATTGCTGCTGTCCAATTAGGATCAGTACTGTGAACTAAGTCATTAATGTAGGTTATAAATAAAAAGGATCCAAGCACTGATCCCTGGGGAACTCCCACATCAACTAAATATGTCCTGGCATGACCACGTTGCTTACATCGTAAAATCAGCCTCCCAGAAGCTTGGTGCGCAATTTCGCAACAAAAAGCTGTATACACCGCAGCACTTGCTCTTGCTCTACAAAGCGCAAGTAAGACCGTGCTCAGAATATTGCTCACTCATCGGGGGTGCCGCACCATAGCACACCCTACAGCTGCTGGAGTTCATGCTGAAGAGAGCTGTGCGTCTTAACGGTTACCCGAAGTTGACCCGGAATCTGGATAGTCTGGAACCGCGCAAATATGTGGCCGGGATGCCCCTGTTTTACAGATACATTCACGGCAGATGTTCCCAGATTTTCGCTCGCCTCATCCCGCCACTGGCAACGCCTGTCGGGCAGACACGACAGACGGTAAGAGCGCACCAGTTCGTCGTACAACTAGAAACACCTAGAACATCGCTTTACAAGAATTTCTTTGTCTGGCCCACTGCATCACTGTGGAACTCACTCCTAGGGCATCGGTTTCCCCCTAATTACAACCTACAACTATTCAAGAACCGTGTCAATCGACATCTTCGCACACACACCGCTCGTTGAGGGCCATAGAATCTCCCTTTAGTGTGTGTGCCACTACTATAAAGAAGAAGAAGAAACAAAATTGTCCAATGTCAAGGCCCACTAGCAAAAATTGCGACATTGCTTTGAGTGGGATTTCTACTAATAATGACGTCAAAAATTACAAGATTGCTGTGCAACTGCTGATCGGAACTAAAATAAATCAATGTTTTTCATTAAAAAAAAAACAGCGAAATAGAAAAAATAGTTTTAAAAGACATGTAGCGCACTCGCAAGCGGGTCGTTTCCTAATTTCGTATTCGTGTGAAAAAATATGATCTTTTAAAACTAGTATCTTAATATATTATTTTGATTTTTAACAATGCCATTTTTTTACTTTGACAAGACACCAGCAAAACATAGAAAGTTTGATTGACTTGGTAATTTACGTGTCATTGTAACTAAGTGAAACCTTAATTTACAATGTATATGTTTTCCGTATTTGTTCGAAATTTATTTCTTAATTTTTCAGGTGTTCTTCTATAGTGTCACTAAAGATTAAAATATCGTCCATATAAATGAAACACATTAGTCTCGAAAAATATCATTCATTATCCTGGCATAATTGATTGGGGTGTCTTTCAAGCCAAACGGCATTCTAGTAAACTCCGAGTGACCTTGTTCTGTTGAAAATGCCGTGTTTTCGATGCCGTCAGGATTCATGGGATCTGATGAAAACCAGAAGTTAAATCTATGGTTGAAAAGAATTTAGATGTGTTAAGAAGGTCAAAGATGTCATTAGTGTTTGCTATGGAATAGATGTCGACTGTAATGAGAGTTAATTTAAAATCAATATAATTTTCCAATTTTGAACGTTATTTTCATCAGATTTCTTTGAGGTTACCCAGATGGTGAATTCCAAGGGGAAACTTAGTTTCGAATTATTCCTTGTTACAAAATTTTGTTATCTGTTTATTAGCTTCCCTTTTGTAAATATGGGTGCAGCGATAATTTCAAGTCTAAATAGGTGGGGCATTGTCAGGATTGGTATGAATAGAGTGTCTTGTTCGACTGCTGAATCGTAGGAACTCATCAGGCGACAAAAATATATTTTCGAATTTTGAATGGATTTTTTTTATTTTAGTTTGCAATGCGTTAGACAGATGCTTTAATTTCAACTTGCCTAAAATAGCGTTAATTCTCTCAGAAAGTTTTAAACTTTTATTATATTCGACAGGATTTTCGTGCGCTTATCCATTTTAGAAATATTAGTATTTGATTTAATGGAAATGGTGGAATCCTTTCATTATTACCAAGTAAAGCGACTTAATTTAAAATTTAGACACTGTAAATCCCAATTTTCCCCAAATTGGGCAAGAATCGCGTTTCTAATTTCATACCGAGTCGAAAATTTTCTCGAACTAATAAAATTAAGAGCTTTTCCTTTTAATCCACTGTTCACAACAAAAGGGAAAATTTGCAGTTTCGCTAATAATCTATAAAATGATTTTGAAAAAGATATATAAAAATAAATAATAATAAATAAGCCTTTTCACAATTATTATCATAATTAGGTAAGCTGACCGAAACGGTTGCTGTAGTCGACGTGGTATTCGTGGTCGGCATTGCTATTAGGACGGTCTCGAATTGCGCACCATATCGCTACTACCTAACCTTTTTAAGACGAATTGCGTACTGTACCCAAAACCTCCCAAACTACAAGTATATCAATTGCGCACCCGAAAGTTCTTATACTAATTACCTGCCGGTGGTGTTTTAGTATGTAAAAGGAAACAAAAATATGCTCTGAAATATTTTTATTATAAACACAAAATGTAGCCAATGAACTATTCACAGGCAGCAGTTTGGGTTAGTATTGTCTGGTTATGCCTCCGGAGCGAGCGAAGCGAGCGGAGGGCAGTGCGTGAAGTAAATTATAAAGATCCCGCAATCTTTCCAAAACCTTAACGCTAAACGCCAGTTTGCAGGTCATTAATAGGCCTTTAAAATTATTGGACCAGTTCGGAATTCGTGTAATTATTATTCGGGTAAGAAAACGAACCCTCATTAGGACACCAGGACAGTGAGCAATTCATGCACGGCCGGGATTGCGTACGACTTTAAACAAAATAAAACTGTACATTTTTAGCAGGTGGATATACATTTTATCAAAACGAGATTGAGATGAACAAAAGCAATTAAAATAATTATTGAAAAGAGAAAGAATGAAAACAATATACACTTTCCCAGAATCGAGTGGGTTTACATCGAAGATGGTGTGTGATTGAGTTGGTAGCTTGTTCCGGCTGATGGTCAGTTGGACAGCAAGCAGGTCCCCGATGGCTCTTGGCTATGAAAATTATTCACCTTCCCGGAATTAAGTGACTTTTCACCGGAGCGGGTTGGTAGTCAGGAGATAAAATTTGCTTGAGGGGGAGTAGAACCCGTTGGCTTTACACGTGAAATTTTGCAGGAACTCTGCTATGTGAGTCAAAATTTTCCTCGTTGTCTTCGTGGATTTACACTTGGAACTCGAATTATTGTAGTAACTAATTTTTCGGATACTGCCAATTAACGATAAAAAAGGCTTTACTTTTCCTGCGAAATCCTACCGATTGGGCCAGTTTTGATTTTACTATTATTGATGTTCGTGTGCGGAAACCAGACTCGAAATTCTTGAAGAAAATAGCTGTTTATTTTAGGTCTTTACAATTCAAAAATACGAGTGACTCTAAAACTAATAATCGTTTGAGAAAAATAAGTCGACGTGATCCAAAGGAAATTGCATCACCATAAAGGAGCCGCTATCGGTTCCTAGTCAAAACAATATTTTGAACTTGAAAAGGAACTGCTGAAGTTGCATTAACGTGTTTATATGAAGTTTTTGTCTGAAGATTGAGTAAGTTTGGAAAATACATAATTAATGCCCTGCATTTAGCCTCTGCTCTATCTCCATAAATTTGCGGGCAACCTTAACATGAATAGTTCCGAGATGATTTTTTTGGATTATATAATATTTGATGTTTATAATACATGGGGTACACTAACGTCGTCATACTGAAAAATTTGACGCCATGCAGGTTGTTAAATTATACCAAAGAAAATAATAGTGGCTACTTATTATTGTTTTGATTATATACTTAGATATCTGACTTATTTTAAGACCGATTTTACCAACATTATTCAACAATGAAGAAAATAATTTAGAATAAAATTTGCATTCTAAATACTTATGCAAGGACAAATGAAAAACGTCAATAAGAAATAAATAATAAATAAATTAATTTTAATAATATCATTAATTTCAGGGAATTATTTAAATTTTAAAATACAAATTGTTACTATAAAAATTGTTCATTTAAAAATATTAGAAATAAACTGCAAAAATACGAAGATACGTTGGTACTGATGCAGGTAGGTATCTACCTTTAGTTATTATCAAGGCAAAATCTCTAAATTATAATTTGTTAATGTTAAAATCAAGAAGCGATAAGAATTGTAATAGAATATTTAAAATCAGTAGATCAGTAGCAATTGGACTATTTACTTGACGCTTTTTAGTCTTACAAGAAGATTCAATAGCAGCATTTAATATCATCCAGTCCAATACCCAAAGCTGGTTTGTGATTTGCTTATATTTTCTGATATGAATGTTAAAAGGAAATATCGGAGTAAAGTTCTTTCTTCGCTTTTATAGCTGCTCATCTTGCACAGACCTCAGTAAAACAAAGTTTTATCAATTTAGAAAATGTTCACGAATCTACTTATTTACAGCCTTCGGCTAAAGATGCCCTTCAACAACATCTCCTAAGAGTTTGCTTCCAAATTCAGATTCAGCTGAATAATGAATTAAATATTTGTGAATACAATAGGAAAAACTCTTTGACTGTGTTTCTGAAAATGCATTGACCATATTACATTGTCGTACAAAATTGTACCTGCGAATATATAAAGTGTTCTGAAATATCTAGAAAATAGAATAAATTCGAAGGAGACAAAAAATTAAATAAATAATCTTAAATAATAATTATTATGGCTTAAGAGAATTATTGTGTTTAATACGTACAACTCGGCTATTTTTCTCTGTAATTTATTGTTATAAATTTTATACTTAAAACGTTTAATTTGAAAAAAATATTTGTAAATATTTTAATTAGGGATATTTTTCCTACCATTCCCTTAAACAATTGAGTAACAGCTAAAGCATACATAGAACTTTTGGGACATAGCAGGTTACTTTATTTATGAAACACTAAATACCTTGAAAATATACAATTTTTAGGTTCACTTTATAGCCCCAAATCAATTTTGCGATACGTTTAATCTGTCATGATTCGAAAAGTTTTCTCTTTTTGTTAACATGTGACTAAAAAGTCATCTACACTAATGTGGTCTAATTTACATAGACGAAATTTGCGATTGAAATTGAAAATATTTGGATATTTCCAAAAATTACCTCTTAAAAAAACCTTAATAAAACAGATAAGATAAGTACTTTCCAAATTTTGTATTATTAATAAATTTAAAACTTTTATTATACTGTGTACCACTTTTTATTACACGCAAAAACCTAACATTACAAACACAATATTTGCAAAGAATTATTTATATAGTTACTAACAATATTAAAAACCTACATTATTTGCTGAAGTGCAAAAGTATATAAATTTAAAATTCTTGAAGTAACATATTTTTTTCACATTCTATTGATTGCTTTACCAAATTCCTCTTTGTCCAAGAACAGCACCATGACCAAGAGAAAGTCCTGGATGACCAATAGCAACTGCAGCTGGCGATACAATAACAGTGGCTGGGCGAGCGATAGCTAAAGAAGGATCTGCCAAAATAGCGCTATGGCCAGCGATGACTCCACCGTAAGCTGAGCTAGTAGCGAACACAGCAAATAGGGCAAATACTAAGAATTTCATCATGAAGACTGAAAAATCTCGCTTCAAAATATCAACAAACTTTAGGGCAATATGTTCAAACGAAAGAACTATTTGAGTTACACTCTCTAATGTTTTGGCGTTGGTATTTATACCATTGTGGAGTTTAAAAACTAGACCCTCTTCTAAGCATTTCAGAAAAATTAAACTTGGATATGAGAAATTTGTTCAAGAAATTTCGTCAGATGGCTACCGATTGTTAATGTTGCATCAGCTGATGTTTTTTGTACTGGCATATTGATTTACATCCCACATGTATGTTATGTTACACAATTATTTTTACCGGTAGTATTTACCACAACAGGAACAATAGGTACGAAAAGTATGATGCAAGTATAAACAGTAAATACAAATATATTTGCCATTGCTGCAAACAGTAGCAAATGGATATAATGGGTTCTGTTTAATAATAAAAAATGCATACAAGCATATTTATTATCCACAGAAATTCCACACAATGGACGTTGAATTAAGTGCACAATCTAGTACCTAGCTTTTAGTTTTTCTATATTGTAGTCATTCAGTCACGTCATATTAACTATTTCAAATAAACATTAAAATAAGTTAAGTAAGTGTTAAGTTAAATACTATTTTTTGGCATACATTTGCTTATCAACAACTAACTTTAGTTGTTAAGAAAAAATAATTTTATTTATCTCAGCCTAACTGTTAGATTAGCTTGGGACTATTTTACGTCATTTTCTTCCCAGGTGCCTGGCACAAGAATAGGAGCCCATTGAAGCCGCTCAGAGGCCTACAAAAAGTGTAAAATGTCTAGCCAACAAAATATTTACAAAACACATAATCAAATGGGCCATACATAGCTTTAAATCCTATAAATCCCCGGGAGTAGATGGAATCTTTCCAGCATTGTTACAACAAGGTATAGAACACCTACTACCGCCAATTCAATCAATCTTCACAGCCACTGCATGCAAAACAATTCGCATACCAACCATTGAAATCTACCACCTATGCTCTTCAAAATCTCGGCCGCGATATAGAGAAAGCACTGCCTGAAGACGAAGTGGCGATGTGTGCATTTCTAGATATAGAGGGTGCATTTGACAAAACCTCGCATTCAGCGTGTCACAACCCGCAGAGGAGTAGAACCCACCACTACCAAGTGGATAAAATCCATGCTAACCAGCCACGAAGTCACCGCGACCATTGGAGTAACAACCGTCACAGTCTAAGTAATAAAAGGATGCCCCCAAGGAGGGGTCCTATGCATCTGCTTTGGTCTTTGGTTGTTGACAATCTATTCGGCTGCCCAAAATTAAAACGAAGTAACTGACATTTTTTCCAAAACTGAGTTATATGCCCAAGAGAACTTCACCGTAACTCCACAATGCAAAAAAGAAAGGCAGTAACTGCGTAACAGTTAATGTCTTTTTATTTGTGATTTTCAATTACTGTGTTCTTACTTTTTGTTTTTTGATTATTTCGGTTCTGTATAAAATGAAGTAACTACATTTTGCTGGATAAAAACAAAGTAACGACATCGCATTTACTGCGTTTTAATGTTGTGAGATGCAGTTGCTTTGTTTTTTTTCCAGCAAAATGTAGTTACTTCGTTTTATACAGAAACAAAATAATCAAAAAACGAAAAGTAAAAACACAGTAATTGACAATCACAATAAAAGACTGGTTGTTCTATGGTTAAATAAATGCTTTTCTTAATACTACTTTCATTGATTCAAATAAATTGTTCTCCCACTTTCATCAGTACGCCATATCCTACATAATTTTTTAGATATTGGATAATGAAGTAATTTAAGAAAAAATAATTTATTTCAAGTGAAAATAATAGTAATAATATTACCTTCGTTTTAATAAAAAAAAATATATAATAATGCTAATGATGTTGTTTGGTTATTTCAAAGAATATATTTGATGGGTCAACTAACTTTACATAATTAAATCAAAGTAAGTGTAGTTAATTTGTTTTAATGTGTAATATCATATATCATTTGATATGTCTTCCAAAAACATAAGGAAAAACAAAGTAATTGACGCCTTACTTCGATTTATCAAAATTATCAAACCATACTATACTAAAAACACGCTTCTCCCCCTTCTTCTATGAAATTCAAATCCTTACCGCTCCCAAAAACATTTATTTTGATCGGCTGAACAAATATGTCAAAAGTTCATTTTTCTCCGTTCACATATAAATGCACTTACTTTGTTTTAACTTTGGACAGCCGTATTGGTAAGACTGCCTGAAGCATTCTTTGAAATCCAAGGTTACGCAGATGACCTAATTAAGGGATAAGGTTCTTGACCAGAAACTAACCTGGAACCCACACCTGAAAAGAACTATCAACGGCAGCGCTCTGGGCCTGTCGGCGACTCTTTGGTAAAACATAGAACCTAAAATACTCCATCATCTGATGGTCCTATAACACTGTTGTAAAGTCTATTATAACCTATGCCTGCTTAGTATGGTGGGTAAAAACAAAGGAAATGACAACGCAGCGAAAGCTAACAAGAGTACAAAGGGTTGCCTGTCTAGGTATAACAACAGCTCTGGAAACTCTACTTGACCTCCTTCCACTGCACATAGGCATAGAAAAGAAGGACAAAAACTAAAGTCAGGAAACCTGACCGGTCACCTTAAAATTCTGAAAAACATCCAGAGTGCCCGGAGTACCATTGCCACCTGAGACTGTGTTACCAGATAGGGTAACTGGATTCGTACGGCAATATTTTATGCAGATAATTTTCACAAATTGAAAGACTTAATTTCGGAAATGTCTGATGATTCACAGTGCATCCAAAAATGTAAAAAAATATTTTAAAATATTAAAGTAGAACATCATTTATTGTATATTTAGTATAATTATTATGTATTTCTAGCAGACTTGTGCACAAGTCTACCAGAGTCGATGAATATAATAGAAACGTGTGTATAGGGTGTTCCAATGAGAACTGAACAGGGGCTTATTTTTGACCTTCCCTGTATTTTTAAAACAAACCAAAAAAGCCATTCGATGTATTTTTTTCTGCTAAATTCAAAAGTTTAACCAAAAAAATATTTGAACCAAAAACAAAAGACTTAAGCCATGGATGAACTGTTTTTTAAACGGAACACCCTGTATATTACCACATTTTTGGACTCTCTAGAGAAATCTAAACACATTTCGTGTATAATAATCTATACTTATCCTTAGCTGCTTACGAAATATTGACAGTTGAAAGTCAGCCATATTGACACTTTGACAGCTAAAATCTAAACCGCAAGAGATCAAAGAAAACAGTTTGAACATTCCTATCATAGGTTTTCATAAGATATCGAATGACAGTAACTTTGAATCTAACCGGATGTTTAAAAGTTCGAATTAATTTTATCCTCGGGTTAAATTCGGAATTAGTGTCATTCGATAGCTTATGAAAACCTAAGATAGAAATGTGCAAATCGTTTTCTTTGATCGCACGCGGTTTTGTTTTTAGAGCCTGTCAAAGTGTCAAAATGCCCGACTTTCAACTGTCAATATTTCGCAAACAGCTAAAGATAGGTATAGGTTATTATACACGAAATGTGTTTAGATTTCTCTAGAGAGTCCAAAAAATTTGGAATATACAGGGTGTTCCATTTAAGAAACAGTTCATCCATGACGTAAGTCTTTTGTTTTGGGTTTAAATGTTTTTTTGGTTAAACTTTTGAATTTAGCAGAAAAAAATGCATCGAATGGCTATTTTGGTTGTTTTAAAAATACAGAGAAGGTCAAAAATAAGCCCCTGTTCAGGCCTGGTTGGAACACCCTGTACCTACAAAATTGCCAACAAATACGAGGTGAGGTAAGAAAGGTAGTAGTGGCAAAATTAGATAGTTTAATAGAAAAAAAACACAAATTTTAATATTTTAGGGCAGGTCGTAAATCTAATATCAGGGAAAACTGCAAATAATTTGGCTATTGAACCTACCTTAAATCCAAAATTAAAATTTTGCCCTATAACTTCAGTACTGTTGGACAAATGAAAGAACCTGTATGAAAAAAAATTCGGGCAAAAAATTTTCTGGCATATTTAGATGTTGCCACATTTTTTCCCCAATAATCCTAATTTATTTTCTGTGTAGTTTCCTATAGTGAATTTACATATTTAAATTTCCTACTTGAATACTTAATTTTGTTATTTGCCTTAATACTACTGTCTTCTATTATTTACTATTTTATTCACACAGGAAAATCCGAAATAAGTATGCTGTGTATATTTTATTCGCCTTCAAGCTATTTAAAATACGCGACGACGGGCAACAGTGCGACGTTTACTTGATTTTTAGCGGGGAGACAGTTTCGTGATTGGTGGCAGGATATATTAAATAGACTTTGACCCTAGACAAACACCTAACTTTTTTTACATATTCTAAAATTTCAGCAGCGACTTGCTTTAGCCATTGGCGTGGAAATTGCCGAACATTATTTGGTTTGTAGGGTCTGGTGATATATAGGTTTTGTCGATTTTGCAAATTCTCTTTTTTTTAGAGTAGTTTAAGCCAAAAAAATCGGAGGGTCCGCTACATTTGAGTCGAAAAATGCCCTCAAAGTTCTAGTTTTGACACAAATTTCAGCACCACTTCACAAAAGCACAAAAAATATAGACAAAACACATTTGAAAATCAATTTTCGGGTGAAAATATTAACTAGGAGACATTTGCGTCGAACGAGAGGCCTCCGTTTCGTTCCGGTCCTAATTTAAAGCGACTCATAGCCCCATTAAACAAAATTAAATTTTACTTGTAAATATCCATCGTCCTTTTTACTGTCAAATGTCACAATAGCCGAAACAGAGATTTTTAAGAAGGCACACTGTTGCCAGACGATTGCTGTAGTTTCGTTAGCAAAATTCATTAGAAAAATGGTGAGCTATAAGCACAGCTTATTCACTACCAGCTAGTCATCTTGCGCCGGCATCCTTTGATTTGGGAAAGTCCATAACCAAGTATTGCAAATTTTAGAGGAGGATCATGACTCAATATTGTTTTAAACGTCTGGGCATCTGAATAATACTTTTGACAGTTCGTTTAATTTAAATTATGCTTTTTATCGTCTAAAATCCGTTTAAAAACGATTTTAAAATGCAAAATTGTATAAAAATCCGAAATATCCAGACTTTTTAGGGCGATAGACGAGGCTTCGGACGAATTTGTCTTGGATTTTGAAGCGAAAATTCATTTTAAATTCAACTCTGGAACTAAACCGCTCAGGGCACTCACAGGTAGGCGCAGTGCCCGACACTCCAACTTTCCGATTTCGATAGATATGACTAGCTGTTAGTGAATAAGCTGTGCTATAAGTGTCTCTACTATTATTTTAATTTAAGTTAATGATTTTGTTTGATGGCAGTAACACACACACTAAAGGGAGATCCTATGGTGCTCGACGAGCGGTGTGTGTGCGAAGATGTTGATTGACACGGTTCTTGAATGGTTAATTAGGGGGAAACAGATGTCCTGGGAGCATATTCGAATGTAACAGGCAAGATGTCCATTCGGCAATGCCGAACGTTTCTTCATATGTGACGTGCACGATAGCATTTAGTTGTATGTCGTGACTGTTACATAGAATCAACAAATAAGTCTTCAATTATTTAAACACTTCAGGTATGGCCCTCCGCTCGCTTCGCTCGCTACGGGGGCTCAACAAACATAAGTTAACCAAAACTAACCCAAAATAATAAAAAAAAAATTGGGTTAGTTTTGGTTAGCACTTGGTTAGTTTCTGTTTGTTGAGCCCCCGTAGCGCGCGAAGCGAGCGGATGTCCATGCATGAAGTGTTTAAATAATTGAAGACTTATTTGTTAATTCTATGTAACAGTCACGACATCCGACTAAATGCTATCGTGCACGTCACATATGAAAAAATGTTCGGCATAGCCGAATGGACATCTTGCCTGTTACATCCGAATATGCGTCCTGGGAGTGAGTTCCACAGTGATGCAGTGCACCAGACAAAAGAGTTCTTGTAAAGCGATGTTCTAGGTGTTTCCAGTTGTACGACGAACCGGTGCGCTCTTGCCGTCTATCGTGACTGTCTGGCAGGGATGGGATAAAGCGGGCCAAATCCTGGGAACATCTGCCGTAAAAGTACCTGTAAAACAGGGACTTCTTGGCCACATATTTGCGGTATTTCAGACTCTCCAGATTCCAGGTCAACTCCGCCGACGAGACGCATAACTCTCTTCTGAATGGAATCCAGTAGGATGTGCTCTGGTGCGGCACCCCAGATGTGTGAACAATATTCTAAGCACGGTCTTATTTGCGCTTTGTAGAGCAAGATCAACTACTACGGTGTATACAGTTTTTGTTGCGAAATAGCGTACCAATAAGCTTCTGGGAGGTTGATTTTGCGATGTTAGCAACGTGGTCATGCCAGGACATATGGCTGTTGACCAAGATACGTAACGTAAACGTGGCTGCTTGGCTGATTTTTCACTATGTATTTGCATTCATTAATCGGAATAAAAGAGACACTCATTCAATTACACTATTCCTTTGTATGTATGTATATATTCGTCAAATATCTCACTTCATACATGGCCCTCCGCTTGCTCCAAGGGCGCAACCAAACAAACCTAACCCAAATTAACCCAAGACATGCCAAAATGAAGAAAAACAAACTAACAAATATTTGCATTTTCGACTGACAAATTTTATTTTATTTTTTGATTTCCGGCATGCCTTGGGTTAGTTTTGTTTGGTTGCGCCCCCGGAGCGACCGAAGCGAGCGGAGGGTCATGCGTGAAACGAGACGCTAATTCACCTAGACCGTACCGACCTTGCCAAATTTCAGTTCAGTTTCAGTCCGAAACTTGTTCACTTTTCGCATGACTCTTCGCTAACTATGGGGGCTCAAGAAAAGGAAACTAACCAAGTGCTAACCCAAGGATACCCAAAATCAAGAAAAAACTGTTTA
Organism: Pissodes strobi; assembly: GCA_016904865.1. NCBI lineage: Eukaryota > Metazoa > Arthropoda > Insecta > Coleoptera > Curculionidae > Pissodes > Pissodes strobi. The sequence goes on from MU188828.1 coordinate 53,665, forward strand.
GAATTAAAAATAAATAAAAAAAACAACGGGATTTGAACTCGGGCCGCCGATAGCCGCCAAATTCAGACTTAACCATTACATCGCGAAGACATGGCGCGAATGCAAGCAACTAGATTCGTTGGTACGGTCTGGGTGAATTAGCCTCTCATTGCGTGAAGTGTAATATTAAATATACTTAAATAGTAAACAAACACTGTTATTCCCCATAAGAAAATGTGCAACATTTGGAAACACTGTGCCAGGCCCCCGGTGTCAGTTAATAAAATTTTATTATTTTCACGTTACAATTTCAATATGTTCACGTTACACCTGGGAAAGTCGTAGTGGAAGTTTGCTCTTCTAGGGCAATTTAGACTCAAAACGCGGATATTTTTTCGGATCAAATGTGGCGGATCCTCCGATTTTTTTGGCTTAAACTACTCTATAGGACACCCCTTTTTCTAGCAAAAAAAAATTGCAAAATCGACACAACCTATATGTCGCCAGACCCTTAAATCTTTGAAGATTTTTAACTATTCTTATATTTTTCTTGCATTTGGTGATTATTATACGCGTTTAACTAGTTTCTATATTTTCGGATACCTCTCTGAACTCTATTCTAAATTAAAATTTTTATTTCAAAACAGTTCTGAACGTGCTATAAAGAGCGTTTTGGAACATACTTGCTTTAATATAGCCTCACTTTAAATACAAAAATTGAACGCTAAAGATTTTATATTTGGATTAGCTACGATAAATCCTTTTTTCCAAGTTAAGCGACGTCATCGATGATGTAGATACAAAATCTTCTGGAAACGAACTCTACTTATTACTACAACATATTTATGTAATACATACAACAAATATCATATAACACTAGACTTATTATAATTATATTTTGTACTATAAGACTGTAATATTTAAAAAAAACTGTAATTAATTTTGACGTCTTAAACTAATCAATATTATCAATAAAAATATGGTAAGAATAACCTCGTGCGCCTATGAGAAGGCAAGATTTTTTTACGTGCTAGTCCTCTGCCCCTCACTCGTCGTTAAGGTTCACTCGCTTGGCGCTCTATACATGCAGAGATATCGTATTCTTTGTACAAACTTAGTGATAGACGCCAGAGTTTTTTTAGTTCGAAACCTTGAAGCACGCGTAATTAGTGCGTTTTATATTTGTTCAAATTAATATTAAAGCACGTTTGACATAAATTGATATAGGAAAATTCTATTTGCTATTTAATAAAGTATATGAAACTTTATTTTATTTTTATTGAATACTCAATCCTCTAATTTAGTGAAAAATTCATAAAATCAAAATTTAGATATTTTATTACTGCATATTCATTGCATATTTATGTATTTTTTTGAATATATCCTTCATAAATTAAAAAAAAGGTGTGTATACATGAGATTATTCTTGAGGTTTTTAGTTGCATATAATTCGGTCTTTACAACCACAAATCGAGTGGGAAATGTTTAGATGCACACTTTCAAGCTAGAACTTCATTTATAAAAAATATAAATGTTGAAAGCAAATGAAGATATTATGAAAACGGTAGAAACTGTTTAAAGGTCATTTTAAAATGGAAAATAAAACAAAATGAAAATAGGAATTTATATAATTTTCAGTTCATAGCATATATTATTTCCAGCAAGCCAGGATGCTGATACCAGCCAATTTGCCCAACCAGATCCAGAAAACCTCCATCCTGACAGCTTATGTCCTATTCGAAATGTTTGACAGTGACCTTTCACTAATAGCGTTATTAGTAATTTAGGGCAGGATATGTTGAATACCTATAGCGCTAATCGACCGTGCATAAAAAAACTAAATCCAAAAACTAAAATCATGCGAGGTGTAAGCAAGAGTTTTTAAATTGTTTGGATTAATTCCATTGCGAATAATTATGAATAATGCTATTTTTATGAAACGTTTCGATAAAACAAATTGGCTAGACCTACAGGAACCATTTATTAAATACGGTGTTTCAAAAAACATGTGCCTACGCTCAGCTGTAGACTCATTATCTAAAAATAAGAAAAAAAGTGTATATAAATG
>JAEQML010047078.1:0-58130 GCA_016904865.1 Pissodes strobi
GTTTGATACACTATGCGGTCTGGAACTAAATTAGAATTACATAAATAAATCATTTCTCAAAAACTGGCATTCAATAAACAAAAGTCTTGTTTGATGCCGACTTTTTTTTAACAGTGTATCGTAAAATATTTGACAGTATTTAACCGATTTAATTAGTTGATATATCCATCAGACCGCCAATCCCTATCTGTAGAGATTATTACTAGTTGAGCAACGTGTGCAATGGCTATATTCAGCGGAAGTGCTATTTCATAGCTAAACATCAAAAAACTCAATCACGCAAAAGAAAACAATTAATCCACTCTTTGTCTGGCTAATAATCCAGAACACTTTTTTTCAATCCTATTTACTATTGTTATGCGGGTTCAATTGCGAATTTGTCCCAATTCATGCTTGGCACAATAAAAGCTCCATCCAATTCAACGCCTTTATCAAAAGCTCACCGGAAAACTTGCAACAGGTCGATATCAACAAGTTAATATCGGGGGCGAGATATATATCTCTCGGTAGCAAAATTTTGCCAATTTCCGCATCGAGAATCTGGAATGTGCATATTTATCTCTGTAGTTTCGACGAGGTGTCTTCTGCATTCAAATTTAATCATTTGAAGGCAGATATATCCATACATTTAATAAGAGTAATGAGGATTATTCTACCTACGCTTGCTTTCACACGTTCAGAGTTTGAAAGCTTGTTTTATTCCCATGGAGAAACAATTTTAGTTAGTTATGGGAAATGAAGTAATTCTGCACCGGCAAGTTTAAGGCAAGAAAGGAAACAAAAATATCACATTACGTTTTTGTGACAAATTATGTATATTGGTACGAGTACTAATAAAATATTATTTGAATATCAATAGTGAAATATATATTTTTGAAGTGAAACTTCTTTAGTGAGCGTAAAGTCAGAAAAAAATGCTTATCAAAGTGAAACGCTTATCAAAGTGGAACGATCATGGTTGTCCTAGATTCTGTCGCCGTAAACTATCAAGGTAATTATGCAATAATAATACCTATAATTTGTCTAAATTATGGAATCCAGTACACTACATATACTTTCACCTCATTGTAAATAACATTTAGATTATAATTTATATTTTAAAGCAAAAAATTTGACATTTCTACAATTATTTCATCGAAAAATAGAAACTTAGAGCCCATTTACAACTATAAAATTCGAATCACCAAAATTTGTAAGGGCTTTGTGACTATCTGGCATCTGCGGTAAAGTCGTTGAGATTTTCAGACCAGGTAATAATTCGATTCAAAATGGATTTTTTAGCTTTTTTATTGACAGCTTAAAGAAAATTGTTAGGTTGAGAAACAGTTTTGGGAACATGGTCTTCTTGCTCTGTTTCGTTATTAGATAAAAAATTTACCTCAACTTCCAAACGCATCATCTTCTTCGTCTCCACTTCCTTCGTCGGTGTTTACGGAGGAAATAAAGTGATATTGTTAATATCTTCATCTTCATACATATATAAGTGGTGCTTTCTAGACAGTAGACACTCCTGATCGAGACACAAATTGATTTTTTTTAAACATTCTAAACTTCTGGAAACGCTCACAGAGCTGATTATTTAAAATATCATCGAGAACACGTATCTAAGTTGTCATAGAATAATAATAATTCTTGCCACCCTTTCTATGGACTGGAATAACTTTTGCCTCTAAACACTATGGAAAACAATCTGTGCTAATGCTAAGCAGCTTTATCAATGAAATAATAAGCAATTTCTTGTAATATTCAATGATACCAGACAGGATCGTAAATATCTTTGAGGCGCCTCGAAGTTTACTGATAGTGTTCCTAACTGGGACATAGTGGGCTGCTCAGAAAATAGCCTATTAAGCTAGAAGGGGGGGACATAAGTTTACTTCCCTATTCCAATTACTCTCATATAATCAGCAGTTGACTTTTACTATACATTCAGCATACTTTTTATTCTTTTAAATCTGTTCCAGGACGTTTTAACGACCTTGCTCGAGTTCGTGATATTGCGATATAGTTTAAGCAGACATTTCATTGACTGCACAGCTGGGGTGCAGTGGTCAAAGCATTTAGAAACCTCAATTTAACTCGACGCAGCAATTTTGAGAGGAAATGATAGCCAATTCCTGTTCCTGCAGATAGCAGGCCTCCCTACGTAATTACCACATGGAAAGGACTCGATGATATTGATAGCTAAATGAGAAAGGATCGTGCAGAGTAGTGAAGTGTAATATATTGACGAATATTAAATGTTGGCACCCTGGATTTTCTACTTGCATACCTTAAATTAGATTACTTTTGAAACTGCGGGATATAAAATTAAGTTTTCTTCTAATGGCACGTACCATCGCTATGTTGGCAATCATCATGACAATTCACAGTTTTTTTAATTAAATCATGTTCGTATTTTCTCTAGTAAGATATTTTTTTCCTTATTAATGTTCTAGATAATTTTAATTACTAATTTTTAATTCTGTGAGCAGGTTTTTTTTCTATATCACCGTCCAGCCCAAGGAATCTTAAACCACATCGGTACATCCACATTTTAAACACTTCAAGCTTTTTGGAGAAGCTTTCGTCGATTCAATATCAGAAATTGGTATCATCTTTGATAAAAAAAAAATGTAAACTGGAGTGATCTCATGTTTCAACAATTGTGATTCCCAGGTATGTGCATGTTGTTCTCTGCGCGTCGACCTGATGAGGTGTTACTTTTTTAAAATCATCACATATTTTGTCTTCGTTAATAAGCTGAAGGATATTTCAATGAGCAGCTAACACTAATATGGCCATGGATTCCTGTAGATTTTTGATAATATTTGCAAATACTGCCATGTCGTCAGCATTATCTTGTCATCTACACTTATTATTTGTCTTAATATTATTTTCTGAAACATCTTATGAAGTTGGAAGTGTTTCCTAGCAGACAACCAAAAGATCTCGTTAGACTAGGATATCTTCATACTCCTCTTATTGAATGTGATCATTCAATCTAATCCCTTGTAGCGTTTCGATAAGTTCACGACGATAAATGCTTTTTGATAATCTCTTAAAGAAGCAAAGTTATAGCAACTGACATTCCTGCACCTTTGCAAAAACCTGCACACAAAATAGATCTACTCTTCTTCTAATGTTTGTATATTTCAGCCATTAGTCTGAACTTCTTGTGCATATTCAATAAATTAAATAATTACTCTTGGGCCGTTCTTATTTCACATCTTTTCTGCCTCTAAATGATGTTTCTTTATTTCTGACAGAGATTTGGAGCAGGGATCTAAATTAAGCCCAAATCATGGAATATGGTTGTTGATCAGCTGCTGGAGAGCCTTGAAGACATCGAGGAGAGCAAGATGACGGTGTTTGCTGACGACCTAACTATCATGACCTACGCTAATAGCAGACCGGCGCAGAAGTTTAGATGAACAGGGCATTGTACAGAGTGAAGTCATGGGAGATTTTCAACATGCTACAGATTTCGCACGAGAAATCAAAGTACGGGGTATTTGGTAGCAGGCTTACAAGAAACCCCTCTGTTATGATTGAGGTTGTCAGAATAACGAGGGCACAACAGTATAAGTAAAATTTAACCTTTTAAGCCCATATTAAGTATATATGCGGAAAGTCTAGGACTATCTGCCAGTGTCTCAGGAGCATTGGCCAGCGCTTTTCAGCCGCCTCCTGGGGCACTGAGGACTATCTTTGATGGTGCAGTTATGCCGCTTTTCCATTACAATGCTGAGATTTCTTAGCATAAGCTCCAGGAAGTCAGAATAAAGAATGAAATGAATTCTATTAAAGAGTTGGTCGCCAGGACCATCATTGGAGCATGCAGGACTGTGTCGACACGGGTTGCGATCGTGCTGGCTAATATCCCGACTTTAGAGCAGATGATGTATGAGCGAATTGATAACATTAGATACAGAAGGAAATTACTGATTAAGAGAAATGGTGACGTAATACAGGTTGAGCCTAGATTAAGCAAAAGGCTGTTTAAGGAGCAAGTTTGAGAAGGACTTGAAGGATATGGCAGAGAGAATGGGATGTAGATGAACCCATCAGGGCACTTAAATTTAACCGTACATTTTTTCAAATTTTAACAGGACATGGTCAATTTGCAGGCTATTACCGCGCGCGTGTCGATTGGAGGAAGACAGTCCAGTCCAGGCTTTATTACTGTGCTAATTACGCTGACTTAAGGGAGAAGACCGCGTACCCATAGGACCGGAGAAACTGGTTAGGAAAGTATCCCAAGAGGACCGACTAGATGCTTTGGCGCAATTTTAGAAGACAGACTCTTGAATACTCCCGCCTAACTGTTTATGAAGGATTTTAATTTTAATTTACGCTATCATGTTTTGTGTACGAAGTAATCGCCTTTTTTTAAATTTTATATTTTTATATAAAAGGTGGAAGAAAATAGAACCCGTATGCAAGGCTCATTGTGTCAGAAACTTTAACCCAGCAGGGACCTAATTGGTATAGAACAAATTGGAGGGCTTTTGTTACCTCACGGATTACGGCCTGTCCAAGAAGGAAATTACTCTCTCACCGCCTAGTTACTTTGATCAGGTGGGCCCTTGCAGAAACGGAACCAGGGGTAATTCGCAAGAAAGTTTAAAAAAATAAAGACTATATATACCTAGATGAAGAAGAATCAAATTTAGGCCCTCTCGGGGTGAGGTCACTGGCGGGCCTCTTCAGGGCACGATAGTGGGAGCAGTGGTGGGTCCCTTCCTGATTTTTCTTCTTCTTCCGGCATCATATCTGCCATCCAAGATTCCTTTACCACTTTTCAGATTAGTTTTTCAGTTCCATCTCTTGCTGAATGTATTTCTTCTACCTCTGAAAAGTTTGACCTTAACCTTCCAACTAGAGCACGGTGGTCCGATAAATTTTTTGCTTTAGCATAACACTTCACTGATTGACCAATTTATATCAATCATAATAATTTCTGAAGATTGATATCAGTAAGCATTTATGGAAATAAATTATTTAAATCCCGTCTTGAATACGTCCGAATAAAATGTACACTGGTAAACAAAGTTGGAAATGGAGCACATCAATTAGTAGTTTACGATAAAAACTATATTATTCTAGTTGTACCTGTAAAATTAACGATAAGTTTATTAAGCCAAGTACGTATGCAGTAACTGATGTGTAGCAAACACAAGTCAAATATTAGAGTCCGAAATAAAGCATCCAACGCTGAATAAATATTTGGTTTACAGCAAACGAACGAGAAAGAGAGAGGAAATTGAATTAAGAATTCGGATCCTGTTTGTAACGAAAATAAATCAGAATTTCCTGACAGCAATTTATTTAACTGTTATCAATCGATGACCGGGAGTTTATTTTACTAACGTAAAAACTCACATTAACTCACACTGATCAAGCGGAAAATGTAAATATTATCATTAAATCAGATGAACACATTTCAATTAGAACAATGTAGCCAATTTTATATCTAATGGAATATTCATTCTTGTGTTCGATGATTGCCAAGTTTTATATTTTAAATCACTTTTCGAAATTATATAATTATGGTAATCATAAAATTATTTTAACACACAAACATGTATTGACAATTAAGTTGTCCAGATTAAAAAAATAACTTTATACTGAAAAATGTAAATGACTTTCTTCAGGGGGTACGTGATCAGTGATTATTAATCCAAAGACCGTCGTTTATGTGATAAATAACGCACCGTAATCATGGCTCGAAACAGTTTCTTTTTCACATGATACGTGCAAAAATCTCAGTTCTATCATGTTTTTCACATCAACCTGCCAAAAATAACTCACCACCTGTTATTTGTACGTTTTGAAGTTAGACTTGCCTATTTAGTTTCATAGCAACCTTTTCATAACTAAACATCATTTTTGAAATTTTCAAATTACATTTTCAAAGTTTCTTTTAAAAAAATAATATCTATTTATTTGACTCGTACCCTCACCTCCGTGTGAGAAGATTCGTTTTAAAACCTTGTAGTTAAATAGTATTTGTACAGTAACTTTACTGGAATGTGGCTGATAGCTTTTGTTTAAAGAATTTACTATTAAGTAAATGTAGGTCGTTTGCTTTCATATATGGTATCTAATATCGGTATTTACCATTTTGATCTACGAATTCGCTGATAATGATGGATTTTCTTCGAAAACCAATTTGTATTTCGTAATAATAAAAACACATGAGATGCAGGGTTTTTCTTGAAAGACTGTATCTGCGACTGAATCAAATGGAGGTGACTGCGGCAGTGTTCTGCCATTTCTAGAAGGCTTTTGGCTACGTCGATCGTGGAATACTGTTCAAGAAACTTTCCTATTATGGGTTTAGAGGTGTTGCCTTGAGCAAGCTGCAATAGTATTTAACAGATAGAAGACAATTTGTTAAGTGTCTAAATGGTTCGTCACCAGGTCAATGCATTGGACACAGGATTCCAAGGCTCAGTGCTTGGCCCACTCTTGATTCTTATATACATTAATGATCTGGCTTCCAGTGGCATTGATGAATCCTTTTCATTATTTGCTGATGATACATCAATATTTTGGTTGGGAACCGATATTATCAATTTGGAATACCTTTGATCGTGATATTAATGAGATAATAGAGTGGTGCAACAGTAACAGGTTGATGTTCAATATTGGGAAGACTAATGTTTTGGCTTTTAAGTGTTCTGTATCAGATTCTAAATAAGGCCCCAATAAGTAATAAAGATAGCTATATGTTTTTAGGACTGTTTATTGATACGAAATTGAAGTTTACATACACAGATTGTGCGAAAAAGATTGGTATCTGCATGCTATGTTTTGAGGGTGACGAGAAATGATTTGGGTCAGAATATTGCAAGGGTCCAATCCCATTTGAGATATGAAATACATCAGTTTGTGATTTTGCATGCAAGCAACTTATGCTTACTATGTCTTTGCACTGGAAAAACGGGCAGTACGACGCTTGTGTGAGGTCGGTTCTAGGGAGCACTGCAGGCCCCTGCTTGTTTGGGAGAGGATTCTCACCTTGACCTCCGTTTTTATACTTTTGATCGTGGATATGGTCCATAGTAAATGTGGGGGTTTGAGCATCTGTGCGCCAAGGGTAACCACATTCAATAGGGACAATTTGGTTCTCCCGAAGACTGCATTGACAAGGAGCTCAGTTAAATATGAAAAATGTTTAACTACCCCTTTGGAGCTTAAAAGCTTAGAGGGTGGTAGAAATTTTAATAAGCGTGTGAAGAAGCTATTGTTGAGTAAAGCCTATTACTCCATTGACGAGTTTAACGCTGATAGATTTTATAGTTTTGTTCTCTTTTTATTGCCTATCGGATGATAAATCTAGACTAGTGTGATGATTTATTTAAATATTTATATTTTGATTTCTTTGCTTTTTGACGGTCCTCTCCATCTGTTACCATTTTAATATGTTTGTGTACGTATATTTTTGCTTTTTGTTGATCTTAAATTTATAGTTGGATGCTAATCTAGGATTCCTTTTACTACCAACTGGATTTGAATGGCATTATATTGTAATAATTATATGTTTTTAACTGCTTTGTCAATCAAAGAAAATCTTCTGACAATAAAGCATATTTGAGTTGAATTGATTTGGAAAGTATTTTTTTTTACTTTTTACGAAGTTTCGATCTTCTTTCTGTTCTAAACTACTCTCAATTTGATATGTAGGAGTTTTCACAACCAGCTGTTCACTAACTTGATTTTTACCTTCTCGTTGTGTACTGTCAGTTTGTTTATGTTAATCACCATTTTTTATCTTTATCAAGTTTTTCACGTTTAAGGCTTGGTATCTCTTGAGCTTTTTTATTAACATCAACATGTAATGAGAATAACTTTTTCTCTTGTTCCACAATTTTTGGTTTATTGCTACACATCCCGTCGTTGTCACTTTTTGTTTTTTCCCTTTTTCGTTGTTTCATTAACATTGCATTAATTTGGATGCCAGAATCTGAGTTCCAAGAAGTTCCAGAAGATGAAGGTGAGTATTCGTCACTCTCTGTAGCAGAAAATGGCTACTCTTGACTTGATTTGAAATCTAGAATTAAAACAACAATAGTTACATATAAAAATATTTTTGTTGTATTTAAAACAGTCACTTATCTGATTCATCTAAGCCGCTACACTGTATTGTATTTTCAACTTGTTTATTGTCATTTATTGTTGAGACTTTGACAATTTCATCCCTTTGATTTTGGTCCAAGGCTTTTTTAACCAGTAAAGCACCTCTAGACAAGATTTTTTTAGTATTAATTGTAATAATAACCAATATTTAGACTAAATTACTGGACAAAATATACATTTAAATTTTGTAGGTTATGTTTACATTCTGTCAATTTTGCTGTCAATTTTCACGTGGAAAGGGGACAACTCATATTCACATTTGTGAATAAAGGGGGTATTTGCAGTATTTGCCGCACTTGCTTCTTCCATTCGCATAAGTTTCATAATCTAGGGTGCAGATGCCTCCTTTATCAACAAATATTTTCCATATTAGTGCTTTTATTGAAGCGAAAGTTAGTGTCAAATATAAATTTATAATATAATAGCTCTAGGATGAAAAAGTAATATTTCCGGACTATTATATGCGATTTCCTAATAACCCTTAACAATACCAGAATAGCAAGCTTTGCAGCTTATTGCCGGGCAGATAAAGCAGTTATTTTCGATGATGGTAGAAGAAAGCTTTTTACTACTTATACACGACTGAATAACTTGCCGCTTATTTCCAGAGGGATATACGCGAATACCTTAAATACAAAAACATCAAGGAGTTTCAAAACATTAAAGCGCATTATATCGATTTTTCTAGAGAATTTTTTGTGCCGCCTTTTTATCTGACTTCATATTATACACGGAATTTTTAAATCTTAAATTTTGAGTTTCATTTTATAATTTTTTGCTCTATTAGAGCTTAGCACTAGAAAGAGTGTTCTTTAAGTTTTTGATGATGTTCAAACAAACTATATTCATTTTAATTCGTTTAGTTTCTAAAGATTCAGAGTTGAAAATTGGAAGTTGAAACTGGGGTCAAATTACTGCAGGCATGCACCGGCTACTGCACTATTTTTGCACTTGCTAATTTCAATAAATAGCAAAGCCAAACAAAAGTTTTTTCTTGGTGTCGGAAACTTAAAGACTGATTTTGGATACTTGCGATGTGCTAATTACCCAAATATCGTTTTTTTTCATAGCAGCTCTAGTCTTTCAGATACAGGCTAATTGATTCTAGTTCTAATAAAATCCAAGAAAGAAATTTCGATTTACATATTCAGGCTATTTACCAAGACTGCGGGAGATTTTACCATAGCACAGTTTTATCCAATGTGAGTTTTGCTAACCATGTTAACATCACCAGGAGGTGATTAAAAATTCTAAATGATTGTGGATAAAATTGCGTTGAAATGTATTCTGCCGAAGATTCCAAACTCCAACTTAGGACAGTTATTTTGAAGCAGATTCCGCATGTATCTAACATTTCAGTCAATAATAAATGAATAATCTCATTAGATACCTGAATCTGTTAAAGGAGCCTTCCGAGTTACTTGCCTCCAGACTAAATATAAAGAACCTACTTCTGAACCGATATAAGAAGACTCTTGAAAAAAAATGGGATTGCCAGAATATACAACAAACGGTAACAGATTTGGTTTAATACCCATTAGTGTAGAGGAATATGAGTCAATATAACTATTCCTGAAAGAAAATAAATATGAAGATTATTGGATGATTTGTGTCGATCTTAAAAAGGTAACCTTTTCCCTTGGAGGGCAAAGTATTGATACAAAATATCCTTGTTTCCTATGACTTTGAAACAGCAGAGCTAAAGATCATCATTGAGTAAATAAAAATAAAACCTAATCAACGAATCAAAACGCAATCAATGAACTCATATTTGTGAGACAGAAAATCATTTTTCTACTCTTGCATATCAAGTTCGAGCTTTTGAAACAATTTGTAAATCCAGATAGACTTCGTTTTAGTTACTTTATCCGTACATTTGCTGAGATTAACACGGATAAACTACTTCCATAACGATTCAGATCGGTATCAAGGAAACCTAGGTAATTTTAGTGAAGATCAGGACCCGTATTCTCGAGTTATTGAAACAGCTCGCATATTTGAAGATTATATCATCTCTTCTCATGTGAGGACTATTCCAAGTTTAAGAATAGTTTGATACGAAGGAAGATGTGATAGCCACATAATGGCCGACTACTGTTGAAGTCCTCAGCGAGGGTATCGTAATAAACTCCATGTCAGAAAGTCGTATAAGAAATGTAAGTAAAACGGAGTTTTATCCACAATACCAAAACAGAATTATTGCGTTCGACGCGCGTTTCGCTAACATGTTAGTATCATCAGGAGATGATTAAAACTAAATTTAAAACTCTACCTTACTCGCTTTTATACTAAATGTTTGCTTAATCAAGCGGAACCAAAGGGAGCAATCCTGGAAACCCACTAGTCACGCTCGATTAACCAATACAATGGACTATACGGAATAGGCCCTCTATATCTATTTAAACTATTCTTGCATTTAGTGATTTCCATACTTTCATATCAGTATAATTATCTCCCCGCTGTATTGGCCCTGTTGATAAACGTGGCTGCTTGGGCCTTTGCTGCATTGAACTGGACCAAATTTCTGTCGCCCCAAGTTTGAACTTTCTCCAGGTCTTGATTAATTGCTGTAATGTGCTCCTGTCTGCGGTGATGAGTCTCATTCGCTGGTAAGGGTTTTTCTGATCTAAAGTGGGAGACAAGGGTAGTGTCATCTGCAAAACTGTAAACAGGATTATTTGTTTCGGTCAGCAGGTCATTAATATAGATGAGGAACAGAGTTAGTGAAAGTATGCGCCCTGAGGCACGCCCGCGTTGATGGGGAATGTGTCCATCGACTGCAACGTGCAGAGATCGGCTCTTAAGGAAACTGGCAAGTTAGCTGCAGAGAGAAGCTGGCAGGCTGAAGGACGGTAGTTTGTTGAACAGTCCGTCATGCCAAAGGCGAATGCCTTTGAAATATCCAACGTAATCGCTCGAGACTCTCCGTAGTTCTCAATTGCCCTACTCCATATATGAGTGACATAGGCCAATATATCTCCTGTCGATCTCTCTTTGCGAAAGCCGTATTGATTATCGCTGATTATTTTGTTGTTCTCGAGGTACTTGAGTAGTTGCTGATTGACTACACGTTCCATGACTTTGGAGATTATTGGAAGCAAGGCAATTGGACGATAGTTTGAGGGAGTGGTTTTCATGCCTTTTTTGGAACAGGTTGCACTCGAGCGACTTTCCCAGAAGATGGCTAAATCCCTTTTCCGTAAGACAGAGAAAAAAAACATGGAAAAACGGGTGTTAGTTCGTTGGCGTAGTTCTTTAACACGATGGCAGGTATTCCGTCCGGTCCTGATGTCTTTTGCGTATCTACATTTTTAAGGATTTTACGAATATCACGGTGAAGAAATTTGACTTCTGCCATGCTAGTATTGATGTTCGATTTGGTGGGGAGAATCTTGCCTTGGGGGACGTCTAAGGTAGAGTGCGATGAAAACATTTTGGCGAGCATGTTTGCTTTTTCCCTGGCTGTAGTCGCCGTGATGCCACGTTCGTCTGTCAAAGGTGGGAGAGACGTTTCTGTAAAGTTGTTACTTACTACCTTTGCTACCGACCAGAACTTTCTGGAGCCACTGGGGCCTTGCAAAAGTTTATTCCTGATCCTTTGATTGTGTTTGTCCTTAGTTTCGTCGATAACACGCTTGCATTCGTTTCTCGCTGCGACAAAATAATTGCGATTTTCAGCGGTCTGATTTTGCTGCCAGTACTTGTAGGCTTGCTGTTTCCTACCCACAGCTCTTTCGCATCTTCTGTCGAACCGGGGCTTTCCTTTTGATGGTAACTTGATGGAATTTGGAATGTATGCTTCCATTCCTGAAGAGATTACTTGCGTGATCTTTTCGCAGCAGACTGACGGGTCATCAGTGCCAAAGCAGTCGTCGAGCCAAGGAAAATCTAGGTAGAACCCCCTTAGATCGTCCCAGTTTGCAGAATTGTAATGCCAGATTTTGCGAGGCAATGGTGGATCCTTCTGTATGAGAGGCAATTCACAAACCGTTGTAATAAGTTTGTGGTCGGAAGTACCTAATGGCGGACCAACTGTAACTGTGTATTGGTCAGGATTGGTGGTTAGAAATAGATCCAGGAGGGCGGCGAATTCGCCCCTCTCTGAGATTCGAGTTGGTTCGTCTACAATTTGAGTAAGCCCGCAGCTGATGGCGAATGCTTCAGCCTCTCTACCTTCGTTGTCGGTCTTGTTGTGATGTTTGAGCCAGTTGGTGTTGTGGGCATTGAAGTCTCCCAGAACGATTATTTCTGAACTCTCACACAACACTCCAGTCCTGGAATGTTTCTCCAGTATAACGATAGTTGCTCTTTTACCCATTTGTTTAGTTCCTCGGTGATGTGGCTCTTCATAAGGCCACAGTACTACAACACCATATGGTGTTCCAGCTCCTTCTTTCGCCAAGCAGTCTGCTTTTTCGTTGCCCTCTATTCCTCTATCGCCAGGATTACATCACATTGAAGTTACCTGGATGCGTGTTACTAATTATTTTATGGTTTTCTTAAATTTCCAGACTAGCTTTGACACGCACTTGAAAGTTTTTAGAGCCGCCTGGGTGTTTGAAAATATGTAGATGTGCTTTCTGTGAAGTCCTTGTGTGAGACACTCTTCTGCAAATATATTTTTGGCAAGCAGTTCCGCTTGCAAGACGGTTCTATATTTGCCTAGCGGTTTGGAAAGCTTACAGTTTAGACCTAAAATGCCAAATCCTGCTTCTTTCGCAACTTTTGAACCATCTGTGTACCACAGCGATGCGTTATCGGCCTGAGGTAGTTTTTTACTCTTCCATGATTGGCGGTCATTAATAATCACTGCGAATGGGACATCTAGATCTAACATGACCGTCATTTGGTCACTTCTTTTGCTAGTATCTTGCAGTTTTATTTCTTAAAAGATTCTCAGATGACCAGTCAAATCTCCAGGTTTGAATCTGCCTATTTGGAATAGCCTGTGAGCACTGATAATCGCCTCCCTCTTCTAAGATGAAGAGGAGGCATGTTCAGCAGTGCCTCTAAGGCTGCGGTAGAGTTACTTTTCCAGGATTCAAAGGATTAGAAATAAAGCGCATATTTAACAATTTTTTTCTCATATATTAGATCTTTAGTCGTAATGAAACGATAACCCCTATAAATTAGTTCTAAACTTCGATTAGAAATATTTTGAGAATAGTGCACCAACGGCAAACCATACAATAGAATTGACTTCCACTGAATAAATTAAATTCTTGAAATTTAAATATCATTATAGCAATTAATTTTTGGCATATAAATTATATAAAAAAATTAAAAATTATAAAGATATATAATTGTAATAAAAAAAAAGTATGTATTTAAGGATCTTTAATGGTGATCAGTGACATAATTATATTGATATTTTCTGACCGCTCGCGAAGTACATTGACACTTTTCCATTATAATATTGCGGGTATCTTTTAGAGTTATAAGTAAGTTAAGTTTATTTGCTGTTGGAAACCTATTGTGGTATATGGAAAAAATACTATACAATTTTGAAATGAAGTAATTTAGCAGTTTCTTTTGTATAGAATATGCACATAATTGTACTAACTTACGTGGTTGATTGAACAATAAGCTAAAATTTTTCGTATGCAGGTTTGGTTCAGCAGTTGTATTGCATGATTATGTGGAAAAACTTGTGCATGTATGTATATTTTTCATGCGAATGTTGGAGAAACAGTAATTGTTATTTTATTAATCTAGAATTTATAAAATTAAATAAATATTATCTCTTCTTTCAAGAATGCTTGGAGGTGTGGCAGGTCGCCACATGTCAAGGAGAAGAGGCTCCTCTCCGGCGATCAAGTGGGAAGATGGTGCGGTTCCGGTCAGCAGATACGCCAGAAGAAGGAGGGCAGCAGTCACCACGTCGGACCACAAAAGCTGCGCTCTTATTCAAACCAGACTTAAGTTGGGTGATATCATGTAAGTAACGATTTTGAATTATTTATTTTAAGTGCCAAACGTGCAAAAATATATATCGGCGATAGCGACGCAACGGTGACATCAAGCCATAGTACAATATATAATAGGTAACAATACCCAAATTATAATATCTTTAACTGGAACATAATCAAATAGAAAACCATGCTCTAATTTAATTGTCAATTAGCGGAGACATCTAGGTTCCAATAAAATGACCATTTCCATTTATTCGTTTCGGTAAATCAGCAGTTTATAATTTAGATAATAACTCTTCTCTCGTGCGTATATTTAATGAAAATCATACCTTGTTTTATGAGTATGGTCTGTATTTTTATAAATAAGCTAGTCCTATAATCAAAAGCGGGAATCGCCCTTAATAGAGACTTGCCAATAAAAAGTTAGAAATTTAATTCGAAAATAAATATGGCATTCTTAAATAACAGATACGAAGTTTTAACTATTTAAATATCACTATTTCAATTATATAGTTACCTAACTCGATATAAATTATTTAATTTAGAGACACATCTGGACCAAACTATCTATCTTGTAATAATTATTTCTTCCTAGAAAATTAAAAATAAATCTGCTATGAACATGATCATAGTTTGGATTGAGTTATTTATTTATTTTCCTCGTTCTTGGACCCCCTATTTTGTATTTAATATGTAATCTTGTTTAGAGCTACATGTTACAAAAAGGGGCTTTAACGTTTCGGTTATTCAACCAGTCTTCATCAGAATTAACTTAATATAGCTTCACACTGCAATTTAGAGACAAAAATAAATAATAACAAAAGATCATAATTTTTATGCAAAATCTGAAGATTTACACAACATTTCCAGACAATTTTTAAAAAACTTACATTATTTTCGACGTTTTACGGTATAATACGGTTATATGGTACGTTGATAACGCACGATGGATATATTTTAAAATTGACCAATAAATTAGGTATTTTGCGGGCAGAGAAAAAAAAACGAGAAAGGAATCTTTAAAAGTTAAGGGGTCCAATTATTCCTTTGGGTATGAAGAATTGATTCTCCTAGAAAAATCAGATAATTTTTTGGGTTTATGTTCCTGTTATTTTATGATATTTTAATCTATTCTGCTGAGTTTTTATGTGTCAGTTTTGGCGGTTACGGCTTTTAAATTTTTCTTTGAATTTCGATCATTTCGTGTCTCTTTGTATGGTTTTCTGTTTTTAATATTTATACGTTTTCGAAGTCGAAAATAAGTGTGAATATACCCTAGACCAGTTTAATAGCTAGCATCCATCTTAATTTTCATTCACAACATCCTTTAGCCCAAGAAAAATCTGTCACTATAGACCGAGCTATAAGATTATCTGCTCCAAAATATGGAAGAAAAGCTATTAACGAGGTCAGGGATGCACTAAAAATGAATAACTATTCCACAAACATCATAAATTATATTTTAAAAAAAGAGCTAAAAAATTCTATAACCACAATCAAAAATAAAGAAAATCACAAGACAATAGGACCAATAAATTACCTCTCTATGCCATAATATACCAAAATTATTGAAAAATTTTCAAAAAGTATTTAAAAATCAAATATTACTGTCAGTCACACTGACACTATCTATTCAAATCTAAATTTAGCATATTAAAATGAAAAAGTCCAAAATATAAAAACACCATGTAGTATGTGAAATTCCTTGTAAAATGTCGAGGGAGTATATGTTAGCCAAACGAGCCAATATTTAAAAAATAGATAAATAGAACATCTGGAAATTAATTAGACAAAAAAACATAAACAGATATATAAACCTATAGCTTTGAAAAATAGCATAGTTTTGACTTCGAAACGTAAAACCATACAAAGAGACGGGAAATACACGAAATGAACGAAATTCGAAAAAACGGAAATGCCAAAACTGATCCAAAGCAATTTAGGCTTTCAAGGTATCGGATTTTTCTAGGAGAATCAATTTTTCACAAGGAATTTGACCCCTTAAACGTTCAAACGGTCCTTTCCCATTTGTTTTTAGTTGCCTGCAAAATGCCCAATTTATTAGTTAATTTTAAAATATGATTATTCTGTTTTTTTTTTATTTATGTTCGGCACATGAAAATTCCATGCCAGTCAACGAGCAGTGCGCAAGCGCTGTAGGTTGTAGTTTCCGGGGAAACGTTACTCGGAAGTCCATTTCAGAGCGAAGCAGTCCTCCAGACAAAGGAGTCCAGCAACAGGGATGTTCTAGGTATTTGCAACTGAATCGTATATTGATGAGCAGCTTGCGTCTGACGGGTATTCCTGTATGGCACAACTCTGGATGGAATCATAAGTGCCAGCTCGTTCAATCACCTTCCGTAGTAGAATCGATAGTAAAGAGATAGGTTCGCCACTTTTCATCGATGTTCAAGGCTATCAAGGTCTTTAGTCAACTCTGGGACATACACAAGACGGAACGCTCTCCTCTATATGGAGTCCAATATATTGAGCAAGTGTTTGGGTGCCGAGCTCCACACATGGGAACAGTATTCCAGAGATGGTCTTAATAGTTCGTCATGTCATACCCTATCAAATGCTTTGGATATGTCGAGAGACACTGCATGAGGTTCGCCGTAGCTCTCGATAGCTTTGGTCCACAGGTAGGTCACGTAGGTCAGGAGATCTCCCGTTTATCTGTGCTTGCGGAAGCCATAATGGCGTTCGCTTATGATGCCTGCCGATTCGAGATATTTTAAGAGCTATTCTTTGATCAGTTTCTCCATGACTTTGGACATGATGGGAACTAAGGCAATTGGACGGTAGTTATTTGGAATGGTTTTTTACCTTTCTTCGGGATTGGTTGCACTTGTGCGCATTTCCAGCTAGAAGGAAAGCATGCAGTTCTGTATAATAGGGAGAAGAGCCTGCATAGTGGAGCTGTTAGTTCAGCAGCACATCTCTTAAGCACTATTGCTGGAACGCCAGCCGGTCCTGTGACCTTGTTAGTATCTAGGTGTGTTGTCAACGTGCCATAGAACCTATATTATACTCTAAAATGGTGAAAATAGTGTATGTTGTGTAAATCTTCAGATTGTTGTATGTTTTTGTCTCTAAATTGCAATCTGAATATCTGAAGCTATATTATCTTAGTTTCTTATGAAGGTTAGGTGAATAGCCGAAACGATAAAGCCCATTTTTGTAACATGATTATAAATGTTGCTATATATATTTAAAGAAAAGCACAATCCCCCTTTTATTATATTAAAGAAGTAAAAAATAATAATGTTCGGCGAAAGCTTAAAGCATTGAAATGAAATCATACGGAAAAAACTCGCCTGATTGAAATCACCCTCCCTATTTTCCTTTGATTGATTGCGCAGCTATTATCCACTGAATATTCAATTATAAGGTTCGGAAATATATTTCTTCAAGTCAAAGAATACTCACGGCACATTCTATTATTAGATTTTGAAGGATATCTTGATAAGTTTATTGTTAAAAAAATCACTTAAACTCTGTTGTTCTTGCTCTGATCTAATTATTTTCAGTTAGAAAGGACATGCTTATTAAATCATATTTAATCTTATTCGAATAAAATTATATCCAAACTTATATTTTAAGCAGGCCAGAATTTTCTAGCAAACAGTATTGGCAAAATATCGCGCTTCCCTTAAGCAACTTTGCAATTTTAGTCGCTAATAAATCATTCCTAACTGATCGGTGGCTGCGTGTAAAGATTGGTGATGCTATATCAGACCCTCTGGTCGTTGCCTCGCAGGGATGCCTCAAGCTAGCATATTAGGTCCTCTTTTATTCAACATATATACTAGTACTTTCCATGAGGGTTTTAAATTTTGCAACTACCACCTATATTCTGATGACACTCAGTTATACTACTCGTTTGCACCCTCAGATTACGTAGACAAAAATATTAAATTTAATCTGACTTGAATGTATTGTTAAAGAGATCGTCAGACCATATTATGGTAAAACGATTTTTCTTCTTTTTGGTAGCAAAGCTGTAAGAATTGAGGGCCAACGTCTCTCAATAGTCGAAAATGCAAAAAGCATATAGCTTATTTTAGATTCGCAGCTTCGCTTTAAACATATTTCTCGTGTACTTGGGAAGGCATATTCCACTTTAAAGTCAATATACCCTCATAGGCAATATCTTGATCGAAATATCAAAAAGGAATATTGCGATTTTCTAATTATGTCACATTTTAATCATGACTCAACTAGAATACATAAAATGCAAAACTGATTTGTATTTGGTATCAGGAGAAGGAATAGAGTATCCTATAGACTTAAAGAAATTTTATGGCTGAATATGTTTAATAGACGAAAATTTATGCCCTCCATATTTGTATAATAAAATTAAA
This sequence comes from Pissodes strobi, assembly GCA_016904865.1. NCBI lineage: Eukaryota > Metazoa > Arthropoda > Insecta > Coleoptera > Curculionidae > Pissodes > Pissodes strobi. The sequence goes on from JAEQML010047078.1 coordinate 18,401, forward strand.
TTTCGTACAGATGTACACCATTTAAATCTACGGAGAAACACTATTCCGAGACACAGGACGGAATATTTCAAGAGAAGTCATTCTTATATTATTGCACCAAGTATAAATTCACTGCCACTTCATATACTTCGATCCACTCTCACATGTCAAAGGGTTAAAAGAAAAATTCAATGACAGCTTCTCGAATCTCAGTGAATCTTTGAACAAATGTCAGCAAAGCTACTTCTAAATATATCCTTTTCTCTTCTCTTTTTGTTTCCTTTCCTTCTTGCTTGTATCTTTATATTAGATATAGAAAAAAATACATTTACACTTTTGCGGATTTTTATGTAGTTACATTAAGTCTTGAGGCCGCATTGGTTAGAACAGAATATTCCCTTTTGAAAGGGAAAATTCAAAGACAGCTTCTCAAATCTGAGTGAATATTTGAAGAAAAGTCGGCAAAGCTAATTTTAAATGTATTCTTTCCTCTTTTTTCCTCGTTTTTTTTTTGTTTCCTTTCCTTCCCGCTTGTATCCTCATATTAGATATAGAAAAAAATACACTTACACTTTTACGCATTTTTATCTAGTTACATTAAGTCTTGAGGCGGCATTGGTAGAACAGAATCTTCTCTGACGAAGAAGTCTGAAATGTAGGCCTTTATTTTCTAGATTCATATGTAACTGACTGTATTGCTTATGCATTTATATTTTTTAATTTGTACTTTTTTATAGAACCGTTAGAACAATGGCCGTTTCTTTGTTAGAAAAAGAAAACTGAGGGAGTTGCTTTATTAAAATGTTCAAATGAAAAACAAAATGAAAAAATAATAATAATATTTAAGAATAAATTTTATTCTTAAATATTATTATCTTGTAGCCTTATAGCATTTTTAATGCTGGACCAAAAATCATATTTTGCTCCTGCTATAGGTATGCATACAATTTCCTTTATAGCATGCAAACTTTCACATATCTTTCTCATAAAGAGCGGGTGCATATATAATTTACTTTTTTCTCCCATTTTCTTAAGTTAAATAACTTCATTAATTAATTAATTAAAGTTGGCAAAATATATTAATAAAACGAGCAAAGGTGAAAAAATGTACATTATTATTTGACGAGAATCTTAAAAACAACGAAAAGTTAACTTTTCCCCCCTTCCAGGTCAAATCACTTATGCAATTCTAAAGAAGATTTGAATTTTCTAATTTAAAGCAAAACTGGAAAGCCCAATATCAGTTAGAAGTTTGGAACTATACAACGACTAAAGAATTAGGACAAAGAGTATCATTTAGTGGACGTTCTTAGGTCATCAGAATTTCTTTATCGGCTTTTCAATAAATTTTAATCTCCATTTGAATCCATTCATCGAGGGGTGATTATTTTTACGGATAAACAGGGAAAGTTCGATTGAAATATGCCCTTCCTTTGGATCCCCGAGAGAACCATCTCACTCTAAATCACAAAAATATAGGCTTGAACGTCGCTCATCCCGACTGACTTACACCTACAAATGAGAAATACCATACTCAACCTTCTTAAACAAGAGTAGGACCTACTAGAGATCGAAAACAAACGACACGATACCTTATCTGACATATTTTGCCTCCCTCCCTCTCCCTTATAGTCATCCTCAACCCATGCGCAGTTGATGTAGCTTTCCCTTACGGTTAAACCTATATTAAACAAATATCCTATCTACAATACCCCTCTACCCAACCTTGAGCTGATTGGTTCCTTAGAGGACATATTTTACCCTTCTAACACCAATAATGTATTACTCTTTTTCCGAGAAACAAGCTATACCACGTCATATAACCCAAACTAACCCAAATCTCCCCTCTTAAGTTTGTTCCCACACATATTCCATGACTCCCCACCCTATCTGCATCTCACACACTAGGTAATAAAGTCATCCCTCACTTGTATGTAGACACTATAGCTCTAGCGGTCGCTCTGTCCTAAAGCTCATGGTCACTACCACAATCACCATCCATCATCTTCGGTCCTGTCAATTATCCGTACCCAAGTTCCTTCTACCCTACTTTTTTCAATCCAGTTTTTGCAACATCATATCATAGCTTTTTTCAGAAACATGCCTTCCTGCATTCTCAGTGCATATCAAATAATTCCGCCCAATATTTTCGACGATTGAATCTTCTGGTATCATTTTTAATTTATCATTTGTGACCGTGCTTTTTAAGAATTTCTTTGCTTCATAATCTTGAGTTTTAGCAACTTACTGCCTTCTAAATCGGTACTATTTTGGCCTGTATTTTTTGATTATTCATTTCATTGTTGTTAAAAATCACTGTTCACATATTTGCACTCTGTGCCAATTTTTATAAAATCTATATTGTCATTTATTTTACTCCCGTTATCACTAGTATTTCTATATTTCATTATTTTCTTTGACAATTGCAATTTATTTATTTTTTGTTAAAAATTATATATCGAAATTTATATTTTAAGCAGGCCAGAATTATCAAGTAAACAGTTTCAGCAAAATATCGGAGTTCCCTTACTCTACCATTTTGATCGCTAATTTTTACATTTTTGCAGAATTGATGGAACAACAGCCGCTTCTTTGTTAAAAAAGAAAAAATTGGAATTTTTTTTATGAAGACGTCTCAATAAAAAATTAAAAGAAAAAATATACATTGTATTGTAACCTTATAGCATTTTAAGGCTCGACGAAAAAATCATATTTTGAAACATTTGTGGTGTGATCTTCTTAATATAAATTTCCACGAATTCCTTTAAAGCATGCAAATTTTCAGATCCCTCTATTGTAAAGAACCGTTCCATATATCAGCTTTTGTCTACCACGCCACGGTCCTTAGGATATTTGATTAAAATTTTCAAAAGAGATTTATAAGAAGAGCACAGAAAAAACCAAAAGTTAATTTTTTTCCTCATTATAACCCTTCCAGTTAAAATGCAGTTCTATTATTTTAAGACAATTTGAATTTTCTAATTTAAAGCAAAACTGGGGAGCACCATGTCAGAAGTTTGGAGCCCAATATTTTCGATGATTGAATCTTCTGCTATCATTAATATTTTTATTTCTTTACTTCTGATCTTTCTGAGCAAAAGTAGAATCAATAGTGAACAATGAGTAATGGTAATATTGTTTGTAAATTCTAAGTAATCAGTGGAAAAGCAGTGGCTGGCTTGCATTTATAAACCTTAAAATAAAGCGCTTAATATCAGAAACTTTTATTCTAAATATATTATTTTAGTGTTCCTTTGGAATTAATTTTCGAATTTTCGCACACGCGATTTTAAAACATTATTGATCTTAACCCACTCGATGTTGCGCTTTATCAAAGTATAACCGTCTGCCAAAAGAACACAATTAATGCCACTGATATTCTGTAATTGTTTTCCATTTTTAGCAGTTATTTTGATAATGTGCATAAATTATTTGGGTTATTTATATATGAAGTCATTTACTGGATATTTCAAATACAGTGTTTCAAAGATAAAAAATAGGTTTGTTCATTAAAAGTTGGGAAATTATTGGAATTCCTCGTACATGTTAATAAATGTTCCTAATAGAATAAGAATTTTAGAGAAAAGTATGATACCTACTGCATTGGTAAAACTATTTCGTTGATTTTTTTAATCTGCATTTATGCTGAACAAAAATAATGTTTTGCATTTTTTTTATCTTGCACTGTTGAGAATGTATTGGACAAAATCTGGAAGCATGGACAGATCTTTTATCTAGTTTTATCAGCTCTTTAGATCAATGATATTTCACACACACAAATTTCATCTAAGAAAGCATTTCTGGAGATTCCGTCAAATAACCCCCAAAGAACGCAAGATGCAATTAAATGCATCATTTTTGTTCAGGACAAAATGTACCAATGTCCTATTGCATTTTTATATAAAAATATTAGTAATGTCAGTTCAGCGCATGTGCTGATGGAAGTTAAAAAATACGTAAGAACGCCTTTTATGCAATTTTCTACTCGAAGCATTTTTTAGATTTTTCAGGAAATTTTAAATTGAAATTCGATACCCTGTATCATATCCGTGAAGCCATTTAAAAGGCAAGAAGTTTATATAAAGTATTTGACTTATTTTGCGTTAAAATGTAACGGATGTTTTACCTGTATTTGAAAGCGTAAATCTATCATTTATGAATTTCCAAGCCGAACTCATCAAGTAGTAAATATGAAAAAAAAATTGCTAAAAGATAAAACATGGTAACCAGCTCGTTGTCTCATCCGCTTCAGCCATCCAGGGTTAATTCGAGCTCTAACGAGGATCTATCAAGTTTCGTCCTTTTATCACTCCAGAAAGTATAAATATTCCAAAGTTTAAAAAAATCATTTATATTTCATTTAACTCGGGGCAGAAATATTTACATTGCATTGCAAGCATTAAATTTTTTCATTGTCATACTGCTTCGTTTTAGTGAATCGTCTTCTTTTGTTTATTCTCCTTTATATATTTTTAAGGAAGCGAGATGTTACTCCCTATCCAATTAATTCTTTTAGAAAAAAGCCTTGTGAAATACAAAACTTCTCAGATAAAACATCTAATTAGCAGCTTCGCATTCGCTATTTTGTGTCCGCAACCAGTTGAATACTAATTTTAAGTTTTATAAAGTCCTGTAAAGTTTGCAACTCGCTTTTAATATCTAGAAATGTCAAAAAATTATAGATTGAATATTGAGTTCGTAATTATAAAAATTGAACAAACAGTTATCGAATTTATTAAATTTCGACCACGCCTTTAACTTGAGAAAGAAGAATAAAATGATTAAGAAATACTTTTTCTGAATAATCGCAACATGGATAATTATTGTTAAATAATTATAATATTTTGTGGCCGATCTATTCAATGAAGATTGAAGTTAACACATGACAATGAACACATGGCTCAAATGTACGTAATTATTTTATTAGTTTTCTGCAGTGTTAGGTTTTTAAAAATAAAAATATTCAATGGCCTTACTGCATATGCTTAAATTGAAAGCTCAAGAATAGAGAACAATATTGTAAACAAACGCATCAGAGTAAAGAGTTATTATTGATACTTTATTTTTTATGTACTCAGCTTTCTCATGTACCATATGATGATGTATAAAGATGACAATACAGCAAGTAGTCAGAGAAACCTTGGTGTAGCCGCACATTAACTCGATACAACTATACAAATTTTGAGTAAAAATATAGGAATGGGCAAAAGAAAACGATCTCGAACCACAACGCAACAAGAGGAAAAACTCATTGAAATATGTTATATCTAAATTTAAAACTCTTGTCTTAATCTGTTCATTTTCGGCTATAGCTACTAAGAATTTAAAGAAGGTTGCAAGGACTATAAGTAAATGGAAAGACACTTTGGAACTTAGAATCATTGGAATTGATAAACTAAATTCCCAAAACATTGACATTTGTACGCACTACCATACTCTTCTACTAAAGTATGCGAATGAATTTGGAATCAGGACTGCTGGTGTATATGAATGAGCGCTTTCAGTCTTATAATTGGTCAAATTAAAATGGTAACATAACTAACATGAATCGAAATCATTGCCGGCTGAAGTGGAAACACTTACATCAAAATTTGGATTTTTGATCGAGGTACCCTCTATATTTTGCCTCACTTTTCTTTGCTTCTCTTCCCATCTGATATTAATATGATTATATAACCTATGATGATTTTCCATCCAGGATGCATGCATGATTTTGAATTAAATTTGAAAGCCAACATTGCTACTTTAATTATGCTTACTGTACAGAGTGGCTCGAATTCAAGTCTATGGATTGAGAACTCGAGAACCGTAAGAGATACAGTGTCGATTAATTTAAGGCAAAATTTCGCATTTAGGTGCCTAACAATATGCCGTTTAGAAAGTGTTAAAATTCCTAGTATTTCCGAAGATATCCGGTAAAAACAGAAATATTGAAAAATCGTTTTATTTTTTTCCTGAGGTTATTTAAAAACGGATTTCAACTTGGATTGCATTTTTGCATTGCCGCTTTTTCCGCTCTATCCAATGGTGGTATCCAGTTTGGAATCCGACGTTTCGTCTTCAAGGGATCAATTTTTCACTTAACACAAAGAACAAATTAAAATATTTTTATAGAATATAAAAATTTCAAAAGTAACAAACTATTTAAAATTATGCCAAAGCAAAATAAGTCATTTCAAAAAAGCTAAAAATCAAATAAAATAAATAAAAACACATTCATATTAATAACGCCAATATCATCTGAAAAACGATAAAAAATATTAAAATTCGTATTTAAAAATAGAAAGTTGATGATGATCCCTTGAAAATGAAACGTCAGGTTCCAAATTGGGTACCACCATTAGATAGAGAGGAAAAAGGTGTCATGCAATGGTGCAATTCAATTTGAAATCCGTTTTTAAATGGTTCAGGAAAAAAAGTAAAACGATGACCCAGATTAAACTACCGGCATCGGTTTCGGCTTAAGGCGCGCGTTTGTTGGACCATGGAAATAATTTATTTATTGTGATTGCGGAAAAACGTTAGTTGCACCAGTTAAGAAATTAATAAAACTACCTGAAAAATAAAATAACATTTTATATATAAATTTGCAAACCAAACATATCAAAAAATCTATTATATTTATAAACGAGACAAAATTTTAATTTTTCGATTGGTTTTGTCTGATTTTCCCGAGGATTTCAAATCTCTGTTGGCGTATTTAAGAGTATAAAAAAGTCTTATAAATGATTTGACGGTGTACGTTTTCGCAAATTATTTGCAAGGATGACCAAATTCTATTTTGCTCATTTTAGTAAGGTATGCATTGGAAATTCCAGACTTTATTGACAAAGCATCAAATAAAGACACAAATATTTTTTCTAACTTATAAATATAAAAGAGGAACTTCTCGTTGGGAGATTTTAAACTCTCAAAAATATTTCCTTCGGAGTCATACGCTTTGAAATGCGTTTACAAATTAGAGTTATTAAGTAAGTTACATTGTTCTGAGAAATTTATGCAAATTTCACAAGAATGAATATTTAATGCTTTTTTGATTAAATAGCCACATACATAGTTAAAATCATCTTGAGTGGCCATCTTTAGTTCACTGTAGTCGCATTCAGTAATCGTTATTGCCGCAACTGATTCTACTAGAAGTTGGGTTCCCATTTTATGATAGTTTTAAACACGTGTAAGTAAAACGCTCAAACCATTTTCTCAGTTCATATGTTCTGAGTGTAGAAAACTTTGACAAAAAAAAATTTCTACGTCTGCCCTGAACATAAACAAAAACGCACTAACTGCTCTTGAAAACTGGACATTTCAAACATCGTGTGAAAAGTAGACTTTGCACACGGCGTATGCAAAGTATGCTTTCACACGCTTATTCAGGTATTTAGATTAAAGGGCCTCGTCTCCGTTTTAGAGCTTCGCCCTCAGAGGTCCCATTCCCAAATATCTAAAAAAGGGGGCCCAATATTAGGGCTTCGCCCCCCCCCCCAGGAGCCTCTTTTTGCAAGACTGCAGAAAATAGGACTCTCATACCCGGGGGTCCTTTTTAAGGCTTGGGGCGGCCCTATTTTAGGGCTTCGCCCCAGGGGGGGCGCAATTCCTAAATCTGTAAAAATGGGACACCCGTACAATAGGCCCGATTCTAGAGTTTCGCCCCATGGGGCCATATTTTAGAGTTTCGCCCCACAGAGAGCCCATTTTCCAAATGTGTCAAATATGAGGCTCCCACACCGCGGGCCCCATTCAAAATCTTCGCGCGCCATTTTAAAATATGTGAAAAATGGACCCCGTATCAGGGGCCCCATTTAAGGGCTTTGGGCCTCAAAGAGACCCAATTTAGGGCTTCACGATTCTCCCTTTTCCGAATATGTAAAAAATGGTTCTCCCGAGGGAAGGCAAAGCCATACAAGGTGACCGCCGGTTAATAGCGCCTTTTTCCAAGGATATGAAAAGAATAACTCCAAAAATTAAGGACGAAACCCTAGAATGAGGGATGAAACCCTAAAAGGCCGCCCCGGGTAGGTTGTCCCAGCCCTCACATCTCAATACCTACTCATCAACTAGTTACACAAATTGCTGTGTGTGTATGGTCTTTGTAAACTATAAATTTTAATTTAAAGACAAGATGCTTGATATATTATAATAAATATTCTGCAATATCAATATTATTTGCAGACCTAGAAAAAGTATAGTATGCAACGCGTGTGAAAATCACTTTTCACACTTGTTGCACAATATACTATTTCGATGAGCTTTCTGAAATTGGATTGGAGTAGGGTTTACTGAATTATCTCCCTGTTGCATAATGTTCGCGAAATAATTTTCTAGGCAATCCTGATTTATTCTTCTACATTTTAAGTATGTGAATCCGGCTTTCTCAAGACGGGGCCATAGAACTTGGATTCCTTTTATCGTAGTCATCCATGAAGTACGAAATTTACATTTGATTGTAATATTCTTGCCAACTTAAAATCAGTTAAGTTGGTTGTCCCATCAAGTTTTTGTAATATCGATAATATTGCACATTCCTAACCATTGATTTGGCATGCCGACAAGTAGTATTTTAAATTACTTTTACCTTTAAAGTGTATAATCCTATTATTGCTACTTACTTATTCTATAAAAACTGATCGACTATTTATTGCTCAGAAGTCCATATGGCATTTAATTCATGATTTATTCATCAATCGGCCTTTTTAATGAAAGGCATACAATAAATTCAGAAAACACTTAAAAATCGAGGGGCTCTAATATCTAATAATAATTACCTATTTTTTTTTTATCACTATCAATTCCTTGACGTCGATAAATAATAATTTATTATTTTACATACCTTGTGGAACATGTAGGCAAAGGAAAAAAAATTGTATCTCCATTTTCAGATGTACAACATCTGCAAATACATATATCCCGCCATAACAAATAGGCGGTTAAATTTTAGAAATTCGCACGTTCGATGATCATTCGTAATCGAAGCGCCCAGACTAAAAATTCAGCATCGCGAGCTCTACTGAAATGCGATCGAACAGAATCGCCCGTACTATTCCTTCCGCTCGATCTGGGAAGAAAGTAGGGGGAGCTGTACGCTATTGCCACCGCGTACATTCGTATCTGGTGTAGGTTAATCTAGGACGATGTTTCAATATTTCTGTTTTTTCTGGATCTCTCCGGAAATACTCAGAATTTTAAAACTCTCTAAACGGCACATTGTTAGGCACCTAATTGCACAATTTTATCCTTATTTAACTGACACTGTATCTTTTACGGTTCTCGAATTCCCCATACATAGACTCGAATTCGAGCCACCCTCATATCAAAAAACATGCGTGAAAGGTTCCCAAATCGCATTTTTGAAAAATACATTGTTTCGAAGATAAAAATCACGTCTGTATATTAAAACTTGGAAAATGGTTAGAGTTTCTCATGCATAATACTACATCTTAATATCATAAAATTACAAAATTAGATTTTTTCTTCAAAAGTTTTGGTTAAAGCGTGGCACATTTTTGGACAATTTTGGATATAATCTTGGGGTGACAACTTTTTTTTTTAAATTTAATAGTTGCTACCAGTGGCATGCGTCGGGCTAAAATCAATAATATTTTTAAAGATATATTACTTATCATAAAAATTGCAACACCTAGAAATAATTTATTAAACTTGACCAAAATTGGTATACATAGTTATGTTCAGCAGTGGTACAATTGATGATAATTTGAAAGCAGTCGGGTAAAAAACCTACATTTTTGTATGATTTATTTTTATTTTTTATGGTTGTTGAGTTGCTTATCAGCTTGATTCTAACTTAATTCCACGGACTGCAGAACAGTTAATTTCAGGATTGTGTTCTGTTAATCACGTTATCATGCCACCAGTAAGAAGACGAGCCGAATTCAGGCAGTTAACACAGTTTGAACGGGGTCGCATTGTGGGGTTACGAGAAGCTGGCCTTTCGTTCCGAGAAATCGCTGACCGTGTTGGACGAAATGTATCTACTGTGTTACGATGTTGCAGATCGTGGTTTCAGGAAGGCAGAGTACAACGAGTTCAAGGATCAGGCCGACGAAGAAACACTAATGCACGCCAAGACCGTTACTTAAGATTGTAAGCTTTTCGGAACAGATTCATCAGTTTCCTAGTAATTGCAAATGAATGGTTTCGAGCTGTTGGGAGACCTATATCCATTTCATCAGTTTATCGACGAATTCGATCATTTGGACTACATTCATATCGCCCACATCTTGTACTGCCATTGACAGCGAAACATCGACGCCAAAGACTTGAATGGTGTCGCGAACGACTTCAGTGGGATGAAAAGTGGAACTCGGTAGTGTTTTCCGATGAATCCCGATTCTGCTTAGGGATGCACGATGGGCGACAACGGGTCAGACGGCTTCGAGGGGAAAGGAGAAATTTGGCATATTCGGTAGAGCGACATGTCGCGCACTGTAGGTGTTATGATATGGGGATCCATATGCATTGGTTCTAGGTCTCCATTAATCTTCATCCAAGGATCCATGACGGCCGTGCGTTACGTACAAGGAGTGTTAGAACCAGTTGCTATACCCTACATCCAACGTATCGGAAACGCCTTATTTCAGCAGGATAATGAACGACCCCATATCGCCCGTGTAACTATGACTTATCTAGAGCAACGTAATGTTAATATGTTTCCTTGGCCTCCACGCTCTCCTGATCTTTCCCCCATAGAACATGTATGGGACATAGTAGGGAGAAGAGTCAGTAGATTGCCCAACCCAGAGTTAAGGAATGAAATTCAAGTTGCCTGGGATACCCCAAGAGGACATCGATCATTTACTCAGAAGCATGCCCAGGCGCATTGCTGACTGTCTAAATTTCCAAGGTGGTTATACCCATTATTAGCATTTCACAAACTTTCCTTGTGTCGTTTGGTCCCAAAGTATCATCAATTATTGTCTATAACATTCTACATAAAATTGGAGAATTTCGTCAAGGTAGGTGCCTTACTTCTAGGTGTTGCAATTTTTATGATAAGTAGTATATGTATGATACTTCACTGGTAAGACTATTGCGTTGATACTGAATAAAAATAATGTCTTGCATTTTTTTGTATCATGCTCTGTGGAGAAATTACTGGAGAAAATCTCCATGCACCGATGAACCTATCGTCCAAGTTTTTCAGCTCTTTATATCAATGAAACTTCACATAAAACTTCATCAAAGAAAGCTAAAAAAGGGTATGCGAGCCCTCAGAGATTGTGCCAAATAACCCCAAACAGTGGAAGGAGCAATAAAATACAAGACATAATTTTTGTTTAGGATAAAACAAATTAATGTTCTATTACATTTTTATAAAAAAATACTAGTAATACTAGTCCAACCCTTGTCACTGATGGAAGTAAAAAATTCGTAAAAACGCCTACTTTCATATTATGCAATGTTCTCCTCAAAGCATTTTTGAAGTTTTTTAAGAAAATTTAAATTTAAATTTAAATTTCAATCCTTAAATCAAGCCATTTAAAACGCAAGAAGTGTATATAAAGTATTTGACTAATTTGCATCAAATTGAACGGACGTTTTATCAAACATCCTGTTTTTTGTTTAATTTTGATCTAAATTATGAACCTTCAAGACGAACTCATCAATTAATTTATACAAATAATAAATATGAAAAAAATTGCCAACAGATAAAACATGGTAATTAGCTGCCTTTTATTCGCTGCCCCATCCGCTCAAGCACTTCAGGGCTAATTCGAGCCCTAACGAAGGTATACCAAGTTTCACCCTTTTATCACTACAGAAATTATACTTTTTTCAAAGTTTATAAAAATCATCCATATTTCATTTTAGAATTAACTGAGAATAGAAAATTTTGCAGTCTATCGCCAGCATTAATTTTGTAAATTGTCGTACTGTTTAATTTTAGCGAACTATTTCTTTGCTTGTTCTTGTTTATATATTTTTAAAGAAGCGAGTATCTCATTTCCTATCCAATTAATTCTCTTAGAAAGAAGTCTTGTGAAATACGAAACTTCTAAGATATAACATCTAATTCACAGCCTTATTTCGTAACCACAATCAGTTAAATACTAATTTCAACTTTCGCGAGGTCCTGTAAAGTTTCCAACTCGCTTTTAATATCTAGAAATGTCAAAAATTATAGATTGAATCTCGAGTTCGTTATTGAGCCAACAGTTATGAAATTTATTAAATTTCACCCACACCTCTAAGTTGAGAAACAAGAATAAAATGATTAAGAAATAATTTTTCCCATAAATCGCAGGTTTGTTCAATAGGAAAAAAATGTAATCAATGAGAATGGTATGACAATCAATATATGGCTCAAATGTATATATTTATCCTGAGACGATGGTCCTAATTAATTTCTTAATTTTCCTCAGTTAATTCAGTAGAATAGGTTATTCAAAATATAAAGGCTCAACGTTCTTACTATACAGAACGGGAAATACTTTTTATTTGATATTCAAATGTCCAGATCAGAAAATAATGGTTTCCGTTAGTAAAAAATATGCTTCTTCTTCTAAAGTGTTCAAGCTAGCTAATTAATCTGTTAAAATTCTTTATCGTGCAACACGTGGAGGCAAGTTCGATATTTACCCCATAAAAGCAAGTTAAAAGGAATAATAAATATGAAAAAGTACAAACTACTCAAAGACGCATAACTAATGGTTTCCAAATAAATCTATATCGAACCGGGAACAAAACGAAATTAAATTTCTCACTTTAACATCGATGATACATAGAAAGTAAATCACTCACTTTTCATGAAGTACAGAGCTGATCTTAGAACTTTTTAATTTCTTTAGGATACCTGAGAAGCTCTACCATTGAGCAAAACGAAATCTATAGCATTTTAAGATGGAAATTTGTCCCTTCACCATCGCCGTAGATTTCTTAGTAAAAAACAAAGTATTATAATGTATATAGCATTTATATTTCGAATAACCTAAATTTCCAAATAAGCCAATAAATCATAAAAATAAGAGGCTTGATGTAAGAGTACGTAAACGTAAATACATCAGGGTTAAACAGTTCAGACGATTAAATTTTACCAAACCCCCTTAATTAGTTTGATTCATTTTCTAGAGCTTTTTAATCAGCTCTGAACAGTCGAGTCGGCAAGGACGTGAGTGGATGCTTCCTCGTCCTCGTAGCACCACAAGCATTATCTCCCGATCTTCTACGATCCGCAGCAGGGGCAAATGCCTGCTCAAGCGGCACTGCCCAGTGACGAGCTCTGTCACAAGCTTCTCATGACACCTTCCTTTAGAACTGGACAGGCCCTCACCCTATAAGGCGCTGGACTTCCCAAGAGTAGCCCAGCCTAACTCATTCCTTGGGTACTCCGCCATAGATTTTTGGCCCTCTCTCGTTCGTTTATTAATTGAATTCTTTAGGATAGTAGGCTCGGCTCCCATTATATGCATTGGGAAACTACCAGACGATTCCCGTGGCACTCGAGCGTCCCGGAATTCATACAAGCCTGACTCTATTATGCCCACCTCCAAGGTGTCCGAGCAAATGTAGGCCAAAATGCATTATTCTGCATGAAGACGGGGCATTCCAATTCACTTAAGTATATTATTCCCGAAGCGTACAACCCATTTTTCGATTAGGTCTATGAATATTCAGTTAGGAATTTTTCACCAAAAGTTCTTCCATATATCTGCTTCGTTGTTTATAAATTATTATCTCAAGTTTATTAATAAAATAAATAAATATATTTTAGTAAATGAAACACACTTTGTATTCCATGCATAAAATTTTTAATACAAATTAGCGTAATAGAGCGCTTTCGGCCCGGGGCCATCATCAGTGTTACTTGTCAGTGGAACAAAAAGACATATCCACGAAGAGGAACAAAAAACATCAAACGACAACGGTCACATCAATGCATGGAATACAAAGTGTTTTTCATTTAATATATTTCGTACATGCACACAGCCTCCACTCTTCATTTAAATATCTTTTAGGTACAAGCCAATTTGAAAAATGCCCATTTCATTTCCAGAAGAGTATTAATTGCAGGCATCCTGTATTAATAACATTATTATTCTTCTTATATTATTTTATCTCTTTTTAACTTACAGAAGAGTTGGAATTTGATTTTTTTAAATGAGCGTTTAAAAGGTTTTCGCTTCTCCATTAAAATCCTGAAAAAGATAGAGTTTACGCATTTTCAAAACGACCGATTCTATTAGAGCAATGAGAAATTGAAATGTTCTATATTCAAGCTTAGACCTCGTCTTCATCTTAATCTGTGTGTCTTCTGCTATGAGCTCTGGAGGCTTTCTCATTAAAGCGATGTAAATACCTTTGTGTTACGTAAAACTGTGGTGGTAACTTTAAAAATTTCAAAATAATAACAAAGCCTGAAGTAAATACTAGATTGGATAAATGGAAAGAATCCCTTAGACTAAGAAGCGTCGGGATTGATAGGACAAACTCCTGCAGCATTAAATTGTCTACTAAATGCCATATTCTTCTACTCAAGTTTGCTTAATTTCACTCACCATTTATATGAGTGAATTTAGAAGCAGATAGGCAAGACTTATAGTGGATTTAGTCTTTTGATTGGTAAAACCAAAAACTGATTAACATGAATAGATACCGTGGCCGCTTGTACTCGAAAAACTGAAATTAATTCGATTATTTGCTTAATTTCACTCACCATCTATATGAGTGAATTTAGAAGCAGATAGGCAAGACGTATAGTGGATTTAGTCTTTTGATTGGAAAAACCAAAAACTAATTAACATGAATAGATACCATTGCCGCTTGTACTCGAAAGATATCCTGCAGAGGAATTTTCAAGCGAATCACTTCGCTTTTCTTGCAATCTGCTGTCAAAAGAGCCTATGACGATTCTCCATTAAGGATACATGCATGGTACAGAATTAAATTTAAAAGCTTACATTAAAACTCCAACTTAAAAGTTTTAATGTCAAAAGCATGTGAGTAAAGAAATTGAAAATGATTCTACACCAAAAGTGGAAGAATGTGGATAATATATCAACGCAGAGAGACCCATGGATCGAAAAGTAAAAATATATTATACACGTATTTAAAATATGCCTACACTCTGACGTGTATATTGAAATCAGAAAATTAATATAGTTAGCTTAAAGCGAGCGCTGGTTAAAACGATATGAATAAATTGCAAGAATACGTAAATGCAGTAGTTCTCAAGTTAAAATGTTAAATGAACTCAACGAAATTTCTTACAGCCAAATCCATGAGTTCTATATACTTTGTCCCAATCTACTTACTCTCGAATAAAATATAATGCTAAAATAAATGCTTTGAAATAAAAAAGAAACGTACGTAAAACGACAGAGGGAAACTATAAATCAAACTTTAAGAAAAAAGAAGTAGGGTATATAAATTGGCAGCCAACTTTTGACAGAGAAGAAAGAAATACATTTTAGCAACATAAACACTGAAGTTTACGTAACCGCTTGGCCATTTATTCAGATACGTTTAAAACCATTGAAGAAGCAAGATAACAAATGCTGGTTGACGTGAGAACTCCAAAACGAAAATCAGACAACTGATGTAGAAAAATCCTAGCAAATTTCTTAGTTTACAATTCGTTCCATTTTACTTCACTTCCCTGTTAACATAATTTCAGAGCCTTTCCATGAAGACATGATGATTGATGAATTAAAGCAGGTGAGATTTAAGAGCCAATTTTGAAAATTCTTATTGAAAGTCTATAGTGACAGAAAGTGGAAATATATGAACGGTGAATTAAAAATATATCAACATAACTATTTGAAAACATCATATAAATTATATCTTGGAAACTATAGAACTAGAATAAAATGGAGAGATAAAATTTTAAACAATTTAAGGAGAATTAGTTAAAAACCATTGACATTAAATGAATTGGAAGATCAATCCCTCGTCCACATCCTTCACTACAAAGACAATGAATTGTCTCCTTCTTAGAAGTAGATGGAGGGAATTCTGATGAATGGGAAGAGGATGAATAATGCCAGGTATATCGACAAAAAGCAGCTAATATTATGGCCATCCATCAAACAAAATTAATGGTCATAAGCAAAAGGAATAGTCTGAACATGGGGTTGAATCATGGACGTTGACAAAGGCAATATAATTAGAGGCCATCAAGAAGTGGTGATGGTCTCAGGGATAGATTGAGTCAGAAATTATGCAATTCTTCATTGCAAGTAGAGAATTCTAAACACAAATAAAACAAGAAATCTTCAATATCTTTGATTTATTGTGAGGAATGAGAAAAGTTATCATTTGCTTCAGAAGATTCTGAAAGAGAAGGCTATAGGAAGAAGAAAGATGTCATGGTTAAATTCCTCAAAACACCACGGAACTATTCAGATATGCAGTCAACAAAGGCATAATATTCAATATGGCTGCTAGCAAAAGAAGTAGAAGAAGGAAAGTAAAAGATGCCAAAAAGATACTAAAACTTAATGGGAGATAATATATATAGTCAAAAAGAAATAGTCCATGGTAATAGAAATATGTGAAATTTGTTTATTCCACCTTTCTTAAAAATTAGGGTATTTGATATTCATTTATTTATATGCGATGGTATTGCAATATTATTTATTATTATTATTTGCAATACATTAACTGCAGTCATCGATCAAATGAATAGCGAACAATTTTTAATAAACATCCATTAAAATGTAGAATATATCAATCCGAATATGTAACTGCGGAAATATTTTGCATTTATGTTTCCATAAACTTTTCAATTTTACACCTTCCATGAAAAATTATTATTTTATTGCAATGTTATATTTATAAATTTTTTATTTAAATTAAAATGGAAAATACAGTAGTAAGCAATTATTTATGATAGACAGTACTTGAACCAATTAAATTCTAAGGTTACAAATAGCTAAACTAATGAAGATACGACAGAAATGGAAAAGAAAATTATTTATAAATATTTAATATTATTTGCACTGAAAGGCATATTTTATCAAGAGAGAGCTAAATTAATTCGAAGTTCCTTTCTGAAGTTTAAGCAAGTGATAGAAGTCAATTGTTCGAAAAAGTTAGTAAAAAGGTAACACAGGAAGCTTTGACAAAGGTAGTTCAGTATATATTTCTGAGATATATAAGCTGTTTGCAACAATACTTACTAACTGATTAATCGCCCTCTTTTTTGTATAAGAGATAAAATATCTTTATTGTACTCCTGTTTCTTTGTTGTGTACCACCAAAGTACCTACTTAACATTTAAATATTAGCTATGTGCATTAAACTTGACTGATACCACTGACCTTAGTATGAAATATGTTGCGTAGAAAGTTGATAGTTGAAATTTTTTCAGCAATGAACGTGAGAAATACAGAAGCCCTTGCTTTACACACCTGTTTTATAAACAGGTATTTTATGCTTACATATAGTAATAGTGATAGATGAACGACACGGATGACCAAAGGACGAAAAGAAAAATAAAAAGGTGCAGAGGACGACCACAGAGAAGGCTGGAAGGGACTTATTCCAAAAATCTCAAGATCGGGCAAAAAGTGTCTTGTCTCGGCTGGCCGTTCTTATTTATTTATCACATGTTCTATTAAACCTGCTCAGCTAGTTGGACTGCTTTGATTTGATGCGTTTACGTTTGCTTAATTTAAATTTAGTACCTAGTTTTAATTGCAAAAAGGACAAAGTGTTCTTATTTAAAAAAAAAATTGTATAATTTGTGTAGGTCATAGGTGTAGCAAAAGAAGCGAAGGTACATTGTTTTAAGGTACCTAATCAATAAATACATTACATAGAGTAGGAGCGCCTAAAAGTACGTACTACGCGTTCCCTAAGAGTGCGCACGGATATTTCTACGTCCAGGAGTCGATGAAAAAAGGCTGAAGAAGAAGAAGAAAAACTTCTGACTAGGATATCGATATTTACAATGTTATAAATCCCTGGAGTACGATAAAACTAGAAACTATTAGACGAATGCAAATTTGATTTGTCAACTGTGAAGTTGTTGAGTACTAAAGACCGCGGAGTTTTATTGAGCGCGATAAAAAGTAGTTTACTTTGTAACACGTGCAATCACTGCGTCAATGATTCAAATTCTAGTTTAAATGTGTCGTGTACTTAATTTAAATGAACAGAAAATAACGGCGTTGAAAATTTTGTCAATTACAATCGCAAATTGGCAAGAAAATGAGCTTTGTGACTTTCCAATAAAGCTGAAAGGTTTCTTAATGCTCAACGCATGGAAAATGGCAAAGCAAGTCAACTGTAAATGCAAAGATAAAGCACTTAACGTCTATAGTGAGTCATAATGTGTTTAGAAGCGAATAATTTCGATTTTGAAGCTGAAGTCTAAGCGCATTTTTATGGTGATGTATATGAGAGATTAATGTTTAATAATTTTTTATATCATTGCCATAATATTATTCGAAATTTATCTCTAAATTATCTAGTGCATTAAAGGAAGAAAATAATTATCATTACAAGCATGCTTACTATAATATGTAGAAGTTAAATTATGTACATAAATATCCTGTACATCATAGCTTGTTGCAAAGTGTCAATGATTTTTGAGGATTTGTTATGCATCATGTACCAAGACAAATTTGGTCGATCCTATTTATCGATGGGTCCATAGCTGAGAATTATTGCATTTTACAACTAGTTTTATATTGCAGCAAATGTCTTCAAAATCGTTTGATGTTATTGTGACAGGATTTTATTCAAATGATTTTTAGATGGAAAATGTTTCTCACAAGGCCTTTCTGAAAATTTATCAAATTTTGTTAAGTCGTGGGTAAACGAACAAATAATAAAAATAACACAAATGGCAACCAGGGACGTCTTAAGGCATGGGCCGGCTGGGCCCTGGCCCATGGCCTCCGGCGCCGAAGGGGCCTCGCTAAGCCTACGCCTCATTAAAAAAAATTATGGAAAAAAATATAAAAAAAGTAGCGTGTAGCGAAAAAGTTTAATTAAACAATATTTCTATTAATACATTATCAGTTCAATTTAATAGGACCAGGAGGCACAAATTCGGCTGTCGTTTAATTAAAAAAAAAATAGTCGGCGTCGGCACATTGTCAACGACAAAGAGGTGTTGGTATTTTGTCTCGGCTGGCCGTTCTTATTTATTTATCACATGTTCTATTAAACCTGCTCAGCTAGTTGGACTGCTTTGATTTGATGCATTTACGTTTGCTTAATTTACATTTAGTACCTAGTTTTAATTGCAAAAAGGACAAAGTGTTCTTATTTAAAAAAAAAATTGTATAATTTGTGTAGGTCATAGGTGTAGCAAAAGAAGCGAAGGTACATTGTTTTAAGGTACCTAATCAATAAATACATTACATAGAGTAGGAGCGTCTAAGAGTACGTACTACGCGTTCCCTAAGAGTGCGCAGCCCTTGAATAACCCATAATAATAACACTGCGGGATGAAAACAATATGGCATATGGCGTCTAAAGTTCGTTCAAGTCTATTGCGCTGTTACGTCATATCATTCCATCTTTCTTTATGCAATGAACGTATGTACTAAATTGGTACGGCAAATTGGAATCTTTGACATCGATTTGCGTCAATGTCAAAATATCATGACGAAAATAACAGATTTAATTCATTTATTGATTTGTTGGCAGTTGGTTTGTGTTTTACGCTAATAATTGCTAATAAAAATCGTTTTGAGATGCCCCACCGGTTCAGTGAGAAAGAGCAAGCTTTAATTTTAAAATTAGTGCACTATTTCACATGTGAAAAAGATGCTGGTAGGCCACTTTTACCCTGGAAAGCTGTGCACAATGTAAGTAATATTTGTTTTCTATTTATTTGATAATACAAAAAAATTATATCTCTAGAAAAGAGGTATTTTTGATGTGTAAACATCTTACACGGCGATATGAGGACAAATCTCGGCAAATGAGACGGAAATGCGCAAACCAATTCTAGCCGCCAGGGCGGTATTATATACAATTTTCCCATTTAAAATCGTTTTTAAACGGATTTTAGACGATAAAAAGCATATTATTATTTTAAATTAAACGAACTGTCCAAAGTATTATTCAGATGCCCAGACGTTTAAAACAATAGCCGCGTTCGTTTTTGTCATCTTTTTCCTCGATTTGCTCCAACATTTTGACAGGCACGTGACTTGGGTTTTCCTTTTAAATACACAGAACTCGTGACTGTAAAATTTTCAGAGCAAGTGGAGGAAAAAGATGGCAAAAACGAACGCGGCTAATATTGTCATAAGTACGTAAAATTGATAAAAACGGAACGTGCTCCGGAATAGAAAACAGGTACAGAGACATCTTTTGGCTAGTGTAAAAGAATAACGTACGAGTCGGTCTAAGACGTACGGATCTTTTCTTTTGACGTCAGAAATTCTGACGTAACAGCGCAATAGCCTTGAATGAACTTTAGTTATTGTTTGTGTATATATATACCTGTTGTATGCCCTGTGAATTTGATTTTTAATTGGATTCCTGATTAAAAAGATAGTCACAAATATTATAAAGTATGCTATTTTGATATAATATTTAATCATGGGTACTTAAGGTCTTTTATATCGTACGAAAACTTTTGTTGGAAAATATCAATTGGCAGTTAAATACAACGTTTATTAAGCTACATGCAGATTTCCATAAAAAATAGATTTTGCTAGACGAAACTTATAGCTTCAAGAGGACTTCCTTTTAGAGGAGAAAATGAAAATATAGGTTCAGTTAAAAACGCAAATTATTTAGGAACATTGGAATTGCTTAGTCAATTTGATCCATTTTTGGATCAGCACATAAAGATGTATGGTAATGCTGGAAAAGGTAGCCCTTCGTATTTGTCAGCTACAGTTTGTGAGGAATTCATTCAATTAATGGGATCGAAAGTCTTGGCGACTATCGTCACTGAAGTACAGAAAGTCAAGTATTATTCTGTTTCTGTTGATTCTACACCGGATGTGACACATGCCGATCAACTAACATTTATTTTACGATATGTCAAAAATGCTGTACCCATTGAACGATTTTTACAATTTATTCATATTCATGGTCATACAGCAGAGTATCGGGCCGATGTTGTCGTTTCATTTTTAGAATAAAATTAAATTTTGCTAGATGACTGTCGTGGTCAGTCATACGACAATGCGTTGAATATGTCAAGTCAGTATTCAGGACTCTAAACTCGACTTAAACAAAAATATAAATATGAGCTACCATGCGCAGGACATTCTTTAAATTTAATTGACGTCCAAGCCGTAGAATGCAACTTGAATGTCACAATTTACTTTGACTTTTTGCTATTTATTCATGTGTAGTTTTTGAAGGAGATAAAACATGGTCGGAGACAGATGTAAGTAACTTTTAACGGAAAAAATAATAATTGTAATATTTATTTGAAGAACAATTCCAATATTAATTTATGCTTTTAGTTTTACATTAAGTGTGCCCGGGTTTCCTAAAAAAATCAAGTTCTGCAACAGTTATGACCTTGACCTTGTGTTGACAATGACCTTGAAATGTATGGAAATTTTCGCCTGCGGCGCATGTACTGTGAACATGGGGTGGGGCGGGCCCAGGGGGGGGGGGGCGTAAGCAAGGGGGCCTCCTCCTACGTCTAAGCCCAGGACCTCAAGAAGTCTTAAGCCGTCCCTGATGGCAACATTAACTCATAACTAAAAATTTTCCCTTATGTTCAATTTAAACATTTTTTTTTATTAATTATTTGTTTAAAAAGAGAAAGGAGTATGTTATGTTTTGTTTCATAAGGAATGTTTTCTAGGATGATTAAAGTGTCATTAACTTTTTTGTAAATATTAAGTTAGCATATTTTGAGCCAACATAATAATAAAACAGAGCGTATGTTGTAAAGCTGATGCTAACCAGTAGATTCCAGATGTGCATGCACTACATAAAAATGCATTACTGAGAGATCATAACTTCGGCCAAGTGCACATATGACATCGCGGGTAGCCATAATATTAATAAAATAGAGGGTATGTGCATTTCTCCTTACATAAGTTTATCCTTTCTTTACAATTGGCAATTGCTGTGTGACCCGGAAAATAAGTGTCAGACATATTTATTGGTAATAACTAATAATTATAGATGGATCGTCTATTTAAAATTTGCAGGTCTTGTCTATGAAAGGTCGCATAAAAATTGACGGGACAAGTTTTTCAATAAATACATAGCTGCCTAAAAGATCTTTTGTTTTGGCTTACAACAGAGTACCGAAAGACTAATGTGTGAAAATAAAAGTGCTAATAAGCTTTTTCATTTACAACTTTTGTTATGGCAGTGGCACACACACACACACTAAAGGGAGATCCTATGACATTCGACGAGTGGTGCGTGCGCGCAGATATTGATGTAGGTTCCTAAATAGATGTAGGTTCCTGAATAGTTGTAGGTTGTAATTTGGGGAAGACAGATGTCTCTGGAGTAAGTTCCACAGTGATGCAGTGCACCAGACAAATGAGTCCTTGTAAAGCGACGTTTTAGGTGTTTCCAGTTGTACGACAAGCGGGTGCGCTCTTGCCGTCTGTAGTGACTGTCCAACAGGCGCTACTGGACGCGGGATGATGCGAGCCAAATCCTGGGAACATCTGCCGTGAAAATATCTGTAAAACAGGGAGATCCCGGCCACGAGTCTGCGATGAATCAGGGTCAACTACGAGTCGCCGACGAGAAGTGGAGGATGAGTCTTGTTCACGGCGAGGGTAAAGTTTTGTTCGTGATTTTTTTAAAATATAGGGAGGTGAGGCATGCGTTTTGTTGATGTTGGATGCAAATTTTCGGATTTTTGTGAATGAGTTGTCGGGTCTCTTTAGATTAAATATCTTTGAGTTGAAAGGTAACATGGTTGTTATTTAATTGAATGAATTTCGACAATTATTGCTTGATGTTTCTGTCACAAACCACATTTTAAAAAATAATTACAACCATCGATACTTATTTAATAATAAATATTTGTTTCTCGATTTTCTAAATTGTAAACGTTTCTTTATATATTAGGACAAAAAACGTTCCTATCTATGCCTCACAGGATTTAGGCGTATATAATTATTGAAATAACAAAATATGCATACTTGCATGTTTAATCATATGCAACTAGGATGGTAAACATCCTCTATATATATTGTAAAGCATACACCAATACTTTAAAAGCATTTTAATACCAGTCTCATACCTTTAATTTTAAATCCAATATCTACAATTTGGGATAAAAATATCTCAAATTCAGATACAAAATTTAATAGAAATAAAGCAGGCAAATATTGAACGTCAATTTTAAAAATTAAACACTCTCCTTAGGGATTCCAAGACCACAAAAACGGAGCCAAAGCATAATATGGAAAATCTCCGGGGCAGATTTAGCAAATATTTGATAGAGCTTTTGAATTGAGGATTTAAAATTTAAGATTTATGATTACCAGGACAGGCCAGTAAGCTTACGTGTTTACTAACATCCAAATCAATAGACGTAATAAACCAATAATGAAAGCAGACTGATATAAAATACAATGTATAAATAACCCACTACTCATTCACGAATCAATAGAAGGTACAAAATGACAAATGAGAATGGAACAATGTCAACAAGAGCAACTTATAGATTAGATAGATACGAAACCAATATTTTATTGAATAAATATAAAATATAATACAAAGTTGCTCTTATTTAAATTCATATTATATTATTATAGACAATACAGAATTTTTATTCTCAAATGAAAATGTCGACTACAGAAGGACGGTTTAAAATTCTGGAGATCACGGCCAAATAATTCACCGTAATCTTAGTCTATTGCAACTTGAGTGAAAAAAATATATATTCCATCGGACCAAATAAATTCGTCTTGGTCGACTAGATAATCCTCCAGCACATCAATAATAATTTATGAAATCAAGTCGACCGACAGACGATGTGTATTGATCAATATTATTTTGTTAATAATTCGGAGTTGTTATTGGTCATAATAATCATAATAATAATAAGCTTTATTCTCAACAGGCAAACGGCCAATTGCAGAAAAGTTCACATACAAATTAAATCAAGTAATTCACTAAAATATTGCGATAAAAGATAAATAATAAAATATGAAATGAATAATAGTTATAAATGAAATAAACTAGCAAACGAAGCCAAGACTAAAAATGAGGAATCTAGAGGAACGAAACCGATCAATAACTGTACGAATAACGCAAACTTAGTTAGGAAAACTGAAAAAAAGCCCAAGGAAGAAATGATAAAGAAGAAGGGAATGAAAACAAGGGAAATACAGATGAAAAATTAGGATGAAGAATGCGGAGATAAAGTTTAGGTGGGAAACCAGGCGCCTCCTGCAGAAGCTTCAGAACGTCAGACAAGCTGCTAGTATGTAATATACCACAGGCGTTTGATTCAAGATTGAAATTTTTGCGCATGTTGTGAATGAGGCTGTGGTACACGGTGATCATTTATAATGTCCCCCCCTCTTAACTTTTTTGTTTTTCGCATTAGGCAAAAATATTAAATACAAAAGTTGTGCAGAATAATGTAAGCTATTTGCAAAATACATTTATATATATACAGGGTGTTGCAGAAATGAGTGACAGGTTAAAGTTATATTTTTTTAAATGAAACGCCCTGTATATTATTAATTTTTTAGAATCTCCTAAAAATTCTGAATATGTTTTCTATAACATGTCCTATACCTAAATGTAATAGTTTTCGACATATTCGCATTTCAACTAGGTAAGCAGTTACATTCAAAAATAAATATGCTAGATTCCAGTTCTTGTGGCCGTGAATTAGGCAACTACAATACAAGACCACTATTTATGAGCTTTTCGATAAAATATATCAATGATCTTATTTTACAGTGAGAAAGAAACAAAATCGAAAATAATATTTAAATTTAATATCTAGAACAACGATACAAGAAATCATGTAGTTTTTACAAATTAAATTGCTCAACTGGGCCCCCGTTTTCTTCAATACATCTGATATACGTTCTTCGTAACCTTTCTAATGCGGCGGTGATAGATTGGGTATAATCTTCATTTAGAATTCTTATTTCTGTTCTAATAAGTTCTTTTAAATGTTCAGTATTTTCAATGGTATATGCATTCACTCGGCGTCAAGTCAGGGCTATTAGGTGGCCATTTTATTGGTGCATCCCTTCCAATCCATTCATTAAACCTTTGACTTAGATAGGTTTTAACAGCTAGTACACTGTGAGGTAGAGCGCCATCTTGTTGGAAGACGATGTTTCTCTCTTGTTCCAACGGAAGCTCATCAAAATAGTCCTCTAGTTCTTGCTGGAGAAAATTCAAATAACCATTTCCGTTTAAAGTTGCGTTGAAGAAATGTGGGCCTATTATCTTGTTGTTTAAAATAGCACACCATACATTGACAGTTTGGCGACCTTGAAATTGAAATTCCCTGTAGCAGTGGGGATTAATTGTGGCCCAGTGTCTGGTATTTCTCCTGTTTATCATGCCACTAGTTGCAAAAGATGACTCGTCGGTCCAAAATACATTTTTCAAATAACTATTATTTAAATTTATTTTCTCCAACATAGTTTGGCAAAATTCAACTCTTTTTCCTCGTTGTCTCGGAGTTAATTTTGTCATGGGCCTAATTTTGAAAGCTTTATATCCTGTTTTGTTAAGAGTGGTTTGAATCCTCCCATAAGAAGTATTTTTTGAATCATCAAGCTCTTCTTTTAAACTTTTCGATATTCTTCTTATAGAAACGTTTGGATTTTCTTCAACTTTTAGTAGTATATTTAAATCACTATTTTCATCTCTTCCCGTTGTTCTCTTCTTTCTCGCTAGACTGGACGTTTGTTGAAACTTGTCATAGATTCTATGAAATGTTTTTTTATCTGGAACATGCATCCGGGGGTTAATTCCGCGGAGTGTTCTTTGAGCCAATTTAACACTATTATTTGTTTTAATAAATGTTTCTAAAATTAACTGTGTTTCCCTTTCCGAATAAGGCATTTTTATCGAAAAATTTGTATTTACTAAATTTGTAACTGTCAGTAATAATCAAAGTTTTTATTTCTTGGTAATCGCCTAATTCACAGCCACCTAAGAACTAAAATCTAGAATATTTATTTTTGAATTTACCCGCTTAGCTAAAATGCGAATATGTCGGAAACTATTACATTTAGGTATAGGACATGTTAGAGAAAAAATATTCAGAATTCTTAGGAGATTCCAAAAAATTAACAATATACAGGGCGTTTCATTTAAAAAATATAACTTTAACCTGTCATTCATTTCTGCAACACCCTGTATATATATATATATATAAATGTATTATAGCTTACATTATTTTGCACAACTTTTGTATTTAACATTTTTGTCTAATGCGAAAAACAAAAAAGTTAAGAGGGGGGGACATTATAAGTGATCACCGTGTACAAAATATTAGATCTCGCCTCAGAATGAACTCGAATTGTTGTCTAGCTCCTAAACGCTGTACATGAAATGGAATACTTTCCAAAAGAAAGAGACAATCGATCACATCATGGAGAAGCTTATACAGGAATGTCACCGATTGTGAGTCTCTGCGCGCAGACAGTGACAGTTCCCCGAATCTGGACAACAAAAGGTTATGACAACACCCTCTATCTGGATAGATACCGTCCTCTCTGAACATAAGATACTTGAGAAATCGCCTCTGTTCAACCCATAATCCGGCCTTGTTCTAGCGAAGGAGTAATAAAGC
Source organism: Pissodes strobi (assembly GCA_016904865.1). Taxonomy (NCBI): domain Eukaryota; kingdom Metazoa; phylum Arthropoda; class Insecta; order Coleoptera; family Curculionidae; genus Pissodes; species Pissodes strobi. The sequence goes on from JAEQML010047078.1 coordinate 45,072, forward strand.
AGTTTGATGACAAAGATGTTGGTTTATAATTTCTAATTAGAAAGCCCAACATTCGTGACGCACCAGCCATCATCTGCTCTATATGAGGAATAAATTTAAATTTCTCATCGAACACTATGCCAAGGTCCCTGACAGTTGATGATCTACCCAAGAAAGTGCGTTAATGGAATAGTTGAAGACGATGGGAATTTTTATTTTATGATAGGCAATGACACTACATTTTGGGACGTTCAGATCAAGTCTGCTAGTTGCGCACCATTCACTAACAGCGTCAACATTAACCTGCAAGAGAAGACAGTCTGCAAAGATCAATGCGGTAGAGACTTTAAGACCGTCAGCGTAGGCCAGCTTGAAACAGTCAATCTTGCAAATTAGATCATCAACAAATATATTCAATAGAAGGGGCCCAAAGTTGGAACCCTGAGGAATCCCCGAGGTTTGGATAAATGTGTCAGTTCTAAAGCCCTCTTGCTTTGAATAAATGGCCAGAAGTTTGAGGGAACAGAAATTATGCCACGCCAGATATATTCTCTGTAAGCCTTGTATATATTCCCTGTGAGCCTTGTGTTACTATATCAATGAAACATTTTTAAGCAATAGTATAAATTCTTGAAGACCATTTGAAGGTAAATCGGAAGACAAAGGGAATGTTCCGCCTGAGATTGCTTTTATAGCTTATAGTTTAGGGCAGAGAAGAGCTACGGTTGTTCTTCTCGGGTTTAGGGTTTAAGAACATGCGTAAAATAGCGAACTGACGCAATTATCATCGTCGACAATTTATCGGGTTATTAAGAACGGGAATGTAAAAGGCCATAAAGCAAAAAGAAAACGAACTATGCAAGTTTAAACAAATTAACAACGTAGACAGAGATGTAATTAGAAGAGTTATTTGTAATTTGTATAAAGAAAATAATGTAGGTACCTACTTTAGAAATGGTACAAGAAAAACTTAAAGACTACCTTTATTTTAGTTATAATTGCTTTACAACATTGCAAGGTATTTTGATAGATTGTGGCTTTAAATATAAAAATCTATTACAGAATGGCTATAATGGAGTTACAACAAATTGTTGGATTATGGAACGAATACTTGCGTAATATAAAACCTTATCGACGCTCATACGTCATCAAATATGATTGGGTAGATAACTGAAAAAATTGCAATTTATATGCCTCAGCTTTGCCGGCCGGTAGTGAAAATGGATTTGTGCCGAACGCGTTGTTATTGTTTACTAATAATATAAGTCAATCCTGCTCAGATTATCATGAGAATTGGTAATTGGTCGAACAACTGCTACCAAACATTCCAGCAAATTCAGTCATTGCTATTTATTTAATAATAACTTTAATATACAATAATGAGTACACAATAAAATTTTATACTCACATTTTACAAATAAGTTGCACCCAGATGTAAAACATCCGTATGTGCCGAAATAAAGCTTAAATCTAATCACCATATTTTATATATCTAAAAAAGAAAAATTCAGAAATTGTACACATCATTACTTATCTCTAAATTAGACTAAAGTCATTGACAGGAAAAGAAAAGAAGAAAGAGAAATTGGAAATTAGCTCCCAATAAAACAGGGATGCGAATAGATGAAAATTATTTTTAACATTCTCCCTGGTACTGTCAGAAATTTTTTTCATATTCTTTATCTCCCTTATATCATTTGGTAGAAGATTAAAACAATTATGACCCAAATAACTAACAAATTTTTGATTTATTGTTCTGTGACCTTTTGGAATATTTAAATTATTATTTATTCTAAATATATTTACGTGGCCATAACCAGCATATTGCTTAAGTTCGCTGGATTTCAAGATAAAAGCACATAATTTACAAACACACATTGTACGTATGGTATAAATATTTTCTTGATATCACAGTGGGGAGGGGATATAATCCATTATTTTTAAGTATTATTTTTAAAATTGTGTTTTGGACAACATTAAGTTGGTTTAGAGCATTATTATACAGACCACCCCATACCAATATACCGTAAGTCAACAAAGACTCAATCAGTGTCTTGTAAATAAAACAGCGGTAGTCTTCAAAATAGAAATTCTCGTAGATGATAAGACTTATGTAAAAGAGCCAAATTATACATATCACATTACATATATAATTATGTAAGAGATGAGAAAGAGAGAGATAACTGTAAGCTAAAAAGTTGTAAAAAAATAAATAAATTGCAACAACGCAAGTAAGAAGACAAATAAATAATATGTTAATTCTATTTTAATAAAAGACTACACTATGTAAATATTATTGCGTAATTGTCAGGACGGATTGACTGATGGTCGAGGTACTGGCTAGCGCGCATAGTCGGGTTAACCTATAATAAAGAAAAAGTATGTGAGTGTCCGTTGACTTTGTTATATTCAGTAATAAAGAGTTCAATAACCATTCGAACAATCACCAAATACAATACATTGTATTCCAACACTTTCCTGACTTGTGCATCATCAAGGCATGGTGACTAGGAGTTTGAAATATGGTCACGAGGGGATTAAACGCGCGACGTGACCCCTACCTAGTTACCACCCTTGAAGGACGTAAAGGGATTAAACGCACAATACGTCACACATACCCAGACGTAAAGGGCTGACTCGCAATACGTCTCTCACTTCTACTAGTACTGAGCCGTACAATGAGCATGAAGGGATTTAACAGCGCGACATGCTCTCTCCAGATACTAGAGCTTGACCCCGAAGGTCGAATCTGAGATGTGCAATGAGCATGAAGGGATTTAACAGCGCGACATGCTCTCTCCAGATACTACAACTTGACCCCGAAGGTCGAATCTGAGTTGTGCAATGAGCATGAAGGGATTTAACAGCGCGACATGCCCGCTCCAGATATAATTATGTTCGTACGAATTATTATTAAACTAGCATTAAGGCAAATTGTGTTATATTGAACATAGAAGCTATTAAATATCATTAAATAATTACGCTTAATATGGACATAAAATTATAAGTTAAAAGACACTCTGTGATAAGCTCACCTGAATATCTCACGTTGTTTCGACCCACAGTTCTTAAAATAGTCTCGTTCTATTATCTAAGCTCTACGGTACAAGAAGCGATACCTAAATCCAGTGAAATTCGGAGTTTAAATATTAATGTGTCAACGGGAATGACAAGGACCAGTACCGTTAGGTCATTTATTACCTGGATAATATAAACGTACGATACCGTATCCCATACATTTTGCTCGTATTTTATTGCTTATAAGAACGCGCTTATTGTATTTTATTAAAACTGTAATTAAATTAGATAGAAATAAAATATGATTCTTACAGTCGGCCATCCTGCAGTCACCTCGCCCCGAGGTGGTGCATCTAGTTGGAATTTGAGTCGTCAGGACTCAGCTCCACACCATCTTCGCCGCTATCGCTGCTTGTATCGTCAGATATTCCTCCCTGGTTCATCCAAGGCTTCATTCTGTCGACAGCAATGACCTTCTCATATTTAGTGGACTTAGTGGTTCGATGGGAGTTTGGCAAATCAGCAATTAAGTATCTGTCGTTTGGCAAAACTGCCTTTACTATCATGGGGCCAGCATAAGGAGGGATCAACTTTCGACTGATGCCTTCAGTTGTGCGTTGTTTTTCGATGAGTACCAAGTCACCTTCTTTATACTTCTTGGGTGTCTTTCTCTTCTTGTCGTATTGAGCTTTCTGCTTGCTTTGACTGGAAGAAATTTTCTGAGCTACTTCCAAGCGTAATGTTGGGAGTTCCTGAATTAGTTTTGGAATCTGCGTAATTTCATCTAGTAAAGGTATACTTGACCCTCGTCTTGGCTTATAACCATAAAACAGTTCTGTCGGTGTCTTCCCTGTTATTTGCGAAGTAGTAGTATTTATAACTAACTGGATATCCTTAATATTCTCGTCCCATCTGTCTTCATCGAGTGTTGTTGCTAAAATAGCTCCTTTAATTGTACGATTAAGTCTTTCAACCTGCCCGTTAGCTCTTGGAGTAGCCACTGCGTTCCGAATATGTTTAATGTAGTTGTCTTGGCAGTACTTTGTAAACTTCGAAGAGGTAAAAGCACTTCCTTGATCAGATACCAAGGTGTGAGGATGACCATAGTAACTATAAATCTCTTGTAAGTAGTCAACAACTAATTTTGTTTTTGTAGACTTTACTGGCTTTAGAAACACAAACTTTGTAAAAGCATCCACAGCTACTATGAGATGGATATTTCCTTGACGACTTTTGGGAAAAGGTCCAACATGGTCAATGTGAATCATGTGTAAAGGTACCGGCATCTTCTTGATGGGGTGTAGAAAACCTTCTCGCTTTCCACTTGGACGCTTATTGTATAAGCATGGAATGCAACATGCGATGTACTTTTCAACATATTCGCGCATTCGAGGGAACCAGTAGTGTTCACATAACCACTGCAACGTCTTCTCTTTCGCAAAGTGTCCACTTTCGTCATGTGCTATTCGAACAATCTGCTGTCGCATACCACGCGGTATCACCCACAGTAGTCCTTTCACAGTTATGCGGTAGATCCTACCATCTCGCAGAGCGTAGTCCTTATATATTTCTTTTTCATAGTCAGTAGTAGGCGGCTTGGATAAAACTTCTTTTATGTCCTTTAGTTTTTCGTCGGTTAGTTGTCCTGATAAAACCAAATCTGCTTGCTCTATTCGTAACACTTCAGCTGGTGGTTCCTCACTTGTCGACGGGTTTCTGCTAAGAGCATCCGCGTGCTTTAACCTGTTTCCTGGCGGATAATTTACTTCAAAATTGAAATCCTGGAGTTGCAACCACCATCTTGCAATTCTGGGTAGTATGTCCTTTTTGGTACTTGTCGCTTTTAAAGCATTGCAGTCTGTAACGACGGTAAAATGAATTCCTATCAGATAAACTCTAAATTTCTTTAAACTTTCCACGACTGCTAAAGTTTCTAGCTCATAGGAATGTAATTTACTTTCGGTGTTGGTAGTTTGCCTACTGTAGTAAGCAATTGGGTGTAAACGCTCATCTGGTTGCTTTTGAGGCAAGATTCCAGCTAATCCTTGTGCACTAGCATCTGTGTGCACTTCAGTATGTGCCTCAGGATTAAAAATGGCTAGGATAGGTCTTTGTGTTAAGGCTGATCGTAGGTCTTCAAATGCCTTCTGTTGATCATCTCCCCAATGCCATACCACGGTTTTCTTCAACAAAGTTGTCAAAGGTCGTGCCAGTATCGCATAGTCCTTGACAAATTGGCGAAAGTAACCTGTCAATCCAATAAATTGACGGACGTTGTGGACGCTTTTTGGTACTGGAAACTCTTCAATGGCTTTTGTTTTTGTGAGACCTGGTTTAAATGTTCCATTTGATATTTCAAAACCCAGATAGTTTACCGATTCAAAAAGAAAACTACATTTAGAAACGTTTAAAGTTAAACCTTCGTTTCTAAGCAGTTTCAAAACTGTCTCTAGATTTTGAATTCCCTCTTCTACTGTCTTGGTGTGGATCAGAACGTCGTCGAGGTATACAGCTGCGGTCTCTCTTGCAGGACCCGAAACCTTGTTAATTAACCTTTGGAAAACAGCCGGTGCACTTGCCAAACCAAACGGCATACGATTATATTCGAACTGTCCTTCTGAAGTTACGAAAGCAGTGTACTGTTTTGACTTCTCAGCAACTGGTATTTGATGGTAACCGGATCGAAGATCTAAACTTGTAAAGTAAATACTTCCTTGCAGTCTATCCAGTTGATCGTCTATCCTAGGCAACGGGTAACGATCCTTAACAGTCAACGAATTCAACTTTCGGTAGTCGATGCACATCCTATCTTCACCAGTCTTTTTCTTTACAAGAAGTATAGGTGATGCATATGGAGAATTAGATTCTCGTATGATGTTGTTTTCCAGTAGTTCACCAACCATGGTTTTCACCTTCTGCTGCTCACTTATGGACATACGGTACGGCCTGTAGGTAAAAGGTCTGTTTTCTTCTAAAACTATTTCCATCTCGGCTGACTTTGCACTGCCTAGCTCTGCCATGTTTTCTGCAAAACAGTCTCTATACTCTTGCAATAGATTGATCAGAGCTTCTTTATGAGCTGAGTTTATTGGCCCAATCTTGAGTTTTTCTGTAGCTAACATCGACATCTAATTTCTTCTCCATAGTTATCTATTTTTATGTTTTTAAAATTTGGTCTGTTTGACGCGTTAATGGAGAAAGCTACGTAACTTATCTTTTTTATGTTAAGAGAAAGTTTTAGCGAATTCAAAAGATGTTTAATTCTCTTATGTTGCGTTTGGGCCATTTCCCTAACATCTTTTCAAGATGAGCCTTGAAAGATAATAGCCGTATCATCACCGTATGATATTGCATGTATGATTTTGTACCCTTTATGTCCGGCTATGTACGGGTATTTATGTAAAGGTTAAATAAAAAGGGTCCCAACACGGTACTCTGGGGCACTCCAATCTGAATCTGTTCCTTCTCACTCATAGCATCATTAATCCGAACATACTGGCGATGGCGCCTGCCTGTTAGGTAACTTTTAAAGACATCCAATACAGTGCCCCTAATCCCATGTCTTGTTAACATTTCAAGCAGGAAATCGTGTGACACAGTATCGAATACTTTCGCAGGATAACTGCTATACTCTTACGACCACTATAACGATGGTTGGTTACCCTTTTTATTAATTTATATATTGCATCACTAGTGCCCAGTCCAGTAACAAAACGAAACTGCCTAGCCGGCAGAATATTGTTCACCATCAACAATGAAATAAGCGGGTCCTTCACATTTATCCAATATCTTGGAGAAAGTGTTAATCAGACTGATTGGTTTATAGTTATTGATATCTATTTATTTCCTGATTTGTGGATAGGCACCACCACAGAATTTTTGATCTATTCGGGAACAACATCCATCAGAAAAACCAGATTATTAATGTGGTCAAGTGGAGAAAAGTATGTGAGTTTGAATCTATTATACAATTTCTGTTGTAATGCCATCAATTCCTAGACTACAATTATTTTTTTCGAAATTAATATGTTTGATTAAGTCGTTGGTAGTTACAGGTATTTTATGTATTCTATTCTTTTTGATTAAAGAAATTTAGTAAAAAGATGCTTTTGATTCTATCCCTATCCTTGATTGATGTAATTATACCTGCCGACATCCAGGGTTTAATCCCTTTTAGATTTTTTGATCCTGTATTAGTGTAAGTGATTTTTGAATTTTGATTTGTTTTGTGAACTTCCTTTACAAACAGGCTAGTTGCACGCTCAGAATTGGTCCTGCTAAGAACGTTTTGCCATGATTGTACAAAAAGGGCTTGGAGCTTCTCAAAATTAATCTTAGTAAACACTTTAGAGCCACAAAAATTATTTTGTGCAATGTTTTCGAGATCAGTATTAATGTTATATCATAATAGGACAGTGATCGATCATGTCATGACGTATTACATAAGAATCATATTAAGATGTATTCTTTATTTTTGTCTTAGAAAATATATGGTCCAAACATGTAGATGACGTGGAGGTTACACGAGTAGGTTTATTAATTAAGGGTGGATAACCATGTGTGTTATCTTCAGATGATTCTAAGTAGGACTCCAAATCCTGGAGCAACAACTGAACATAAATTGAGGGTGGCCTATAACCGTCTATATATAGGTATAACTGAATATGTTAGGTTATTTATTTAGCTTCGTCACTGTAACATCTCCTTTGACTATTTCTACGTTAAAATCTGATTTAAAAAAACATTAGAAATGCGTCATTCTGATTAATGGGTGCATTAATGTAATATTTACTGTAATTTGGAATATTAAATTGTTTACAAGACTCAATTTGTCAGGTTTCGCCTAATATAATAATATCAGAGAAATCTGCCCTATAAGTACTAAGGAACCCGAGGAGACCGTCAACATTTTTCCCTGCACTTCTAATATTTACATGCAATAAATTTAATATTTTCGCTGGAGGATTTACAGTTTCTATTAACATTTCCCCATCAATTACCATACACTTATCTTCAAAATCCCTTATTTATTCAAAAACTTCCACTCTTTGTTTGGTGGCTGCTCTATCCATAATCGATCCTTGTTTTCTCGATGAAGATGTGGTACTGAAAAGTGGGGCATTCAAAAGTACTAGTTTCATGGTTTATGGCATATTTTGTTTTATGAGATATATTTGAATTTATGCAGTTATGACATTTCTTGACATTTGTACCTTGACAATCTTTGAGATCATGTTCTTTTGTATATCTTGGGCATATTTTTTGGACTTACACTGCTCATGAAATAGTTCTGCTGAACACTAAACATAAATAGTTCTAGTACGATTTTGAACAATTCATTCGAAAGCTTCTTTTTGACGCCAGAATATAATCTGCTATCTATGCGCAATAGAATTTATCATTTTAAGTCATGTATTTAAAAATTTGCCTTTGCAGACTCGTTGCCATATCATTAGCTTTTTGTAGAAGTATTAGAAAATTGTGTCTTTCCCTTTTTCAGACTATATTAACGATATTTTTATCAGTTGCTAAATATAATTCTTAAATAGTACCTAATGTAGTCTCTATGAGATAAATACTATAGGAATGTATTTAGTATTTATAATTGTCAATATTCTGAGTACAAGTCGCGTTGGTCTTGTTCGTTAATGAAGGAATTTTGTTTTTTAAAAGATATCTCAATTTCTTCTTTAGTGGGCTTCTATCTATACCCTGGTATCTTTATAAGTGACTTCATTAGTTTTGTGGTGTATATTTCATAATCCTTCAACAGTCTAGTTTCGACTAACTTTCTCAAAGCTTCACTTTCAGATTTTGTGGGGTATTTAGTAACAACTTTGCCATTTGTATCATTTAGATTTTGTATCCCAACTCCTATTTCGGCATGATTATGGATCCTTATTATTCACGGTTACTAGTCAAGACTTCCAGCAATAAAACTTAGAATTAAGATATAGCGAATTTCACGAGAGACAAAAATAATTTATATATTCCCGAGAAAAAAGACAACACAAAACAACTATTGGAAATAATAAATAAAGTCAATGCATTTTAAAAAAGACTATTATGTCAATCAATACTACGTTTGTCGGCTAATTATTGTATTTTCAATCCTATATAAATGATTTGGTGAATTATATAAAAAACGATTCTGGAAAATCAATTATTAATCACTGACTCTAAGTCGAAAAATATTAAAGAATATACAAAAAGTGGTAAATGAACTAGGCATTGACGTATAGAAGGACTGTATAGCTCATGTAATTCAAAAAGGAAATGAATATCCTATCTCACCCTGTATGGCTCCCATTTTAATTCAACCAGTTCTTAAGAGTGATTCTAGCTCTCATTACTTTTGAATTACCTATATATATATACTTTTATGAATCTTTTCGTTTTTTTGTGACTCCGTAAGTTTTATATGGTATATGAGTAAGTAACCTATAAAAGGTACTATAGTTTATCAAGTCTTTATTATTAGTGCTAAAAAATACATCTTGGACCAATTTTGTTTGCGGGAGTTAAAATTAAACCTTGCGTTCTTCATTGATTTACCTTCGAATATTTCAAAAACAGAGCTCTTTACGCTGCCGGGGACTCGACTGAATTTATAGCGAAAGATTACAGCAAGCAGTAGCTTAAAAGCTATTTGCGAGGCATTAAATTGATTGTTATACCTGTTTAGGTTTTGTTGTATTATCGGGTGAATGATCGGAGTGTCTGGTATTACAATTGGCAATTCATTCTAAAGCTTCTTTTTGAAGCCATAATACAGTCTGCTCTCTATGCACAATAGAATTTATCATTTTAAGTCATTTATTTAAACATTTACCTTTGCCGGCACGTTGCCATATTATTAGCTTTTTGTAGAAGTATTAGAAAATTGTGTCTTTCCCTTTTTCAGAATATATTGACGATATTTCTACCAGTTGCTAAATATAATTCTTAAATAGTACCTAATGTAGTCTTTATGAAATAAATACTACAGGGATGTCTTTAGTATTTATAATTGTCAATATTCTGAGTACCAATCGCGACTATAATTTATTTTAGAACTGACCACCAACTACCCTAATCTCACATTCAGTTTTTCACATATAATCAAAACATATCTATTTAACCCAAAGAGGTAGTGCGTGATTAACACCACTGATAAAGCACGTTATTCGGATACTTGACTATCGGTGCCCTTAAGATGTTGCCCAGTTGTAAGATGACGGCACTTGACCATCTTGATGAGCATTTCAAGATCCTTTACACAAATAGTGCACTATGTAAAAATCGACCTCTCCTATTGGTCGATCCATCTCGTATTACAATATGTCTTCGTGATGCAATCAATTTCTGTCAAGAGCTCTCGTGGTGTAGAGGTTTAGATAGCTCGGTCTCACCTGGCCCGGGTTCAAACCCCGTTGCTTTTCTTTTATATTTTTTTAAGATTATGTTTCTAAACAGTTTTTTTCTTGATTTTGGGCATGTCTTGGGTAAGTTTGGGTTAGCACCTGGTTAGTTTCCTTTTCTTGAGCCCCCGTAGCGAGCGAAGCGAGCGGAAGTCCATGCGGATCGGCCAATAGGAGAGGCCGATTTTTATATAGTGCACTATTAGTGTAAAGAATCTTATAATGCTCCTGATGACACGATCGTCCTCGAACGCGCTTTTTTGAAGTATATTTTGCTGTGGTGTACATCAGACATGTCAGCCACGAGAGTATTTAAATTTGATGATGTACGTCAGATACACTACTTCTTAAATTAAATATGTGTACGTCAGATACGCTGCACTTTAAACCTGATTATGTGTATGTCAGATACGCCACAATTAATTCCAAATATGTGTACGTCAGATGCGCTACGCTTAAACCTGAATGTGTGTACGTCAGATACGCCACAATTAAATCTAAATATGTGTTCGTCAGATATGTCACATTTAAATCTAAATATCTGTACGTCAGATACGTCACAATTAATCCCAATTAGGTGTACGTCAGATACGCTATGTTTAAACCTGGATATGTCTACGTCAGATAAGCCACAATCAATCCTAATTATGTGTACATCAGATAAGCCACAATTAAATCTAAATATGTGTACGTCATTAATTTCAATGTGTGTACGTCAGACACGCCACAACTAATACTAAATATGTGTAAGTCAGATACGCCACAATAATTAAATCTAATATGCATACGTCAGATAGGGCACATGGCTAATACTGGTTCTGAGGTAATCAAGCATTTCATATCGTTCATTATTTTTGTTTCTTCTGATGCCCCTTTCCAAGGGCAATCCTTTTTTAGAAATTTCGTTAGGCTTGCGGTTCTTGTAGCTTATTATATTTTGGTATTGAAACATCCACTTGTGCATTCTGCGAATCATTCTTCTTGAAACACTTTTTTTCGATATGCCCTGTATATTTTCAAATACCACAAACTTTAATACGATATCTGCACATTTGTTTAGTGTGACCCTGAGCCCCAAAACAAGTAATTTTTTTTATATTTTGGTAGGTATTGTTACTGGTAGTACGGTGTGTTTTTACATCTGAAGACCCCGGTGTGTTGATTTGAAAATTGTTAATTGGTAAACTTGTAGGTGATTTGTAGTATTTGTTTTTTAAATAGGCCGCTAACAAATTGGGATTTTTAATACCCTATGCTTCTACTGCTAATGTTATATTGATATCATTTATCGCGCCAATTATTAATTAAGCTTTATCACTGTCTGAGAAGTTTACTCGAAGTTTATTGCTTTTGGCTAAATGATTAAAATGAAATTGATATAACGAATATCCCACTATTGGATTTTGATCTGCAATATCCATGACTAAATTATACGTATTCCTAGCGCTTTGAAATGATTCTAGCAAGTTAATTTTCCATTTAACTTAAGAAAATTTAGACCATCCAGATTCATTCTCTATGAATCTTGTTTGTCAAGTTTGTGCCTTTTCCCTTAATTTTGATAACGTCTGATATATTGTAAATTTATCATTCCAACTATAAGTTTTTGCGTTATGCTCAATGACCTCAATCCACTGATCAATGTTTCTAGAATTATTATGGCTTGTGTCAGGTAAAGAATGGGTACTCATCGATCTGGCCGGAAGCATATAGCTACTTCTTTCGCTTTTATATTTGGCTCTAGATTTCCGAGATTTATTTCTCAATTATTCACTAGAGGAAGACATTGAACATGAACTGCCACTAGAACTCTCGTTCTCGCCAGATGTACTGGAAACACTTCGCGATCAATTTCGTTTTTTTCCTGTTTTTTAGGCATGTTGAGTTGCACTTTGTAATTTTTACACACCTCACAACACTGATACAAAATAACTACTACGAGTCTACCACTTCTGATGTAGTCTTTATGAAATAAATACTACAGGAAAGTCATTAGTATTTATAATTGTCAATATTCTGAGTATAAATCGCGTGATAAACCGTCGATACCATAATCTATTTTAGAACTGACCACTAGCTACCCTAATCTTAGGTTCAGTTTTTATTATATAAGTAATCAAAACATATCTATTTAACCCAACGAAGTAGTGCGTCATTATAACCACTGAGAAAGCACGATAGTCGGATACTTAACTATCAGGGCGCTTAGAGTGTTGCCCAGTCTTAAGATGACGGCACTAAAATTGTTTATGTTGTGATATAAAATTGGATTTTTTTCTTTTCAAGATTTTGCAAGAATAGATCATTGGAGATTATATTTCAAATATTTTAAGACATCTGGTTAAAGAGGCAGTCTTCCTTATTGTTTAATGAAAAATTTTGTTTTAATATCATAGTTAACCTCTCAAATAATAATTCCATTACGATAAGGAACAAAAAAATATTTATTTTAGTATTTATGCTAGTAATTAGCTGCCAAGCTTTAAAGCCACTTAACCAAATGAAAACTCTTTCTTTTACATAACTTTCAAATAGTAAGCAATATGTCTTGTTTCAGTTTCGTTGCCTTTGTGTACAAATGCTCGTAAGCTGTGAGGCACATTGTAGAAAATATTGCTTCAGCTATGAATAAGATTTTATACAAAGGCGCAAAAAGCACGAA
>MU188829.1:5921-31441 GCA_016904865.1 Pissodes strobi
AATAAAGCGTCTTACTGACTGAGAGAATATTGGCAGACAGGGTGCCGGGTAATCTTTATTATTAGAATAAAGCCAGAGTATAACCAAACAATGTTATACTCTGATAAAGCATAGAGAGAAATGAACCCCCATGGGCAAGACCAATGGGGACTCTAGTACATCGCTCGGTACAGCGTCTTACTTGTGAGAGAGTAATTGTAAAAATGTGAGCTTACTTACTTGGGGCTCGAGACAAGACTCGCTTGAAATGAAACCCCATGGACACTTAATACCCCGTTCGGTACAGCTTCTTAGCGGTGAGAGAGAGATGTCTGTGTGCTAATAAACACCTTTACTTGTAGGCTTGAGACGACGACGACGATATGTCGCAATGGCACGATACCACAATGTCACTTGGATAGAGAACTTGAGAGATTAGGGGTTCTCAACACGTGACATCTGCCTGGCTTGGCGCGGCGCGGCGTGGCGCCATGCCGGCTGAAGAGCGCCCTTAACGCGGCTTGCTTGTGTGAGGATCAAGAGACTACTTGCTTCTGAATTCTAGAACGGAAATAGAAAGGGCAAATAATGTAAATACCGAGAAGTTACATAAAACTTGACGTCAGCGATGGTCTAAAATAACTTTATGAATTTTAACACAAATCTGGTCGAAATACCTTAACTAGTTTTTATAAAATTCGATTGTTAAAGATCGGAAATTTAGGAACTAACTTGATTACCTTTGTAAAACGCTTGTGAAAGCTCAGTGATTGGCCGAATGTCCGAATGTGTTCCTGCAGTGTAGCTTACACGACCTTGAGGCTCGCAATACATTGAGGTGATTGGTCTAGCACGAATTATGAGGTTGGATGCAGGACTGCTTCGCTTGTGTCGAGCTGCCGAGTGCAGATGAGTGAACTTTGTTACAACAGATGGCGCTAGGAGTATCACCGAGGTACAGTGGCTTTTCTCGTATAAAGGCACTGTACGACGAGATTTTTAAGAGGCATTCTTTAATTCCTTTGGAATGCGAAAACAGTGGCGTGGAATGTTTAAATAATACCAAATAAACCGTTAGATTTGAAAACGTGTTCAAATGGTTTTTGAACACGTCGAAGAAATTCACAGAGTATTCTGAAGACACTTATCTTTCCAAAAATCATTTGTTTTGTTCACTAATCTAGACAAAAATAATTTATTTTATTTGGTGATTGATGAACAGTAGTGAATAGATGAGAGCGACCCCCTCAAGAGGAAGAGTGCAATCACATTCCTCCTCTCTTCATGAAATAAGTCTGATTCTTCCTAGTAGAACTTTAATACATTTCTTATCCTTGCTATAAATATGCAGACAAGAATGAGTGTTGCGTCTCCCATTTTCGTAACCTTCAGGTTTGTTATACTCTGATTATAAAACTTGAAGGTTATGATGTTCCACAATTTAAACTTGTAAAATTATACAATGATTAATACTAGAAAAAGAAAACGAGGTAGCAAAACGGAGCTTTGAAAAAAAATTAAAGTAGAAGAGGGAAACCCCATAGAAGAAGACCAAGTAGAAGAGCAACACGCAGAACAAATTTTCTTAGAAAAAAAAACGTTATATTTGTTTCAAAAAAATGCAAAGGAAAGAAATTTGTCTACCTAACTCATGTGATCATAAGTGCTGCTTTTAATGTTTGGCGGAGTGGACAGACAGAAAGCAAAATTGTCCATATTAAAGACAATACTCTAATTCAATAATTTGTGAAGAAATCAAGAAAGAAGTTTTTAATACCTATTTACATGTTATGAACTATAAAAAATACCTTTATTTAAAATAAGTGGGTGATTAGTTTTATATAAAGTTTAAGTTACAGCCTTTAAAAAATCAAGCGATATAAAATGGTAAAGACTTGAACATCGCAAGAATGTTTTAAATTAAACATATTAAAGACTTTGCTAAAAAAGACTATGAAAAATTTAACGACATATCTGAAATCGATGTGAATAATTATATATTAAAAAAAAATTGAACTGAAAAAACGTATTGAATCATATTCCAATAAAAACTTTGTATTTAGATAATTTGCCAGTTTACACATTTGAGGTTAGGGGGGAATTCTGTTAGGGAATTTTGCGCATAGCGCATTCGCCCAGTAGGATCCCCGTCCGTGCTTAGCTAGAGCTTGGCGTCAACGAGGGCTGCGACAGAGACATATGTAAACTAGACGAATGTTTGTACTGCACTTCTTCAACTCTAACCTTCAACTAACTTAAATTTTCCTACCAGCAGGGAGAAGAGCGGGAAATGCGCGGACGCGGATACATTTGAGAGGGTAGAAAAATGTTCTTTCCTTAAGCCCAAAAGAGTTTCTAATCCAGGTTGGAAAAGAGGAATACAGAGTACACGTGATATTTCCTAAATATATGTACAAACCAATGAGAAAACGGCCAAATATCTTGGCATCAACGAGAGGTGCGATAGAGGCAGATGTACACTAGATGAATGCTTGTACTACAATTCTTCAACTCCCATCTTCAACTAACTTAAATTTTCCTACCGGCCAGGGAGAAGAGCGGGAATTGCGCAGACGCGGATGCATTTGAGAGGGTAGAAAAATGTTTTTGCTTTATTTGATATTTTGTTGTTTACCTAACATTGACGGAGACAAAGATATATTAAATTTAAACGTTTTCTTTAAGGGGGAGTGACAACTAAGAATATTTCTAGTGATCGTTTTATATAATGGAATCTACAGATAATCCAGGTTTGGCCTAAGGAGTAACTGAAGTACGATGTTTACCTGGGGTGAAATAAATCTATTCGTGTTTTAATTTTGGCACTTGTCGGGGTGTTTCCCCAACAATTATAGTGCTATACATAGCAGACTACAATATGTTAACTTCTATTGTGATTTAGCAGAATATTATTCAAAAGGTGAAGCGGATAGTTAAAATAAAAGAAAGTTGTATTAAATTCAGAAAGGAGTTCGTGTCAATTAAATATAATCAAGAGCTTTTGTCAGATGTTTGCTAATAGATAATCTGATTTAAGTACTTAGTTTTATGTATGAGAGGATGAATGCATGAAAATAGTTAGAAAACTTTTTAGTTACTGCTCACTTTTAATGCAGGTTCTACTTGTAACTTTATAGAGACTCATCCAGGTCACTCTTTGCTGATGATATCATAACTGTTATTGTTTCTTATAACTACAAAATATTTTCTTATTTAACAGATTAATGACAAAGAGATAATGTAACCACTATTTCAATCATGTAACATAATTTCCAAAATCTACGATTGATTTAGTTCCTTTCATAACTCCTCTTTGCTTAGTCTCTTTTATATTAATGAACTCACAAGGACTGCTACACAATAGACAAACATCATTCCCTTCTAACCATTCTGTTGGGCAATCTAAACAAAATTTATGATTGCAAGAAGTTAATGTGCAATTTTTTTCTTATTGTAATGGCTTGAATCAAGTAGAATATTTCGCTTTCAATTGCAAATAGAAGTAAATATTATTTTGAACTAATTTATCTGAACTGAATTTAACCTTCAGTTGATGTCTTAGTTTGAGTTATTCAATAGAACACGCAATTTGGGCTGGTTGAATTTATTTAAGAGGGGGAGGGATAATATCAACACTCTTCCATCCAAGTCTAAATTAAATAACTCGATAAAAACGTCTGGATCGGTTAAAAGGAGATATAACGCAAGGTCAACATAGATGAGAATTATTTGTAGCATAGAAAGAAGTGTAACAAATTCGGAAGAGGTATTAATTTCAATATGGTAAAAACATGTGTGTACACACCTCCCCCTGAGGAGGTTCTATCATCAATATACTACTATCGACGAAAAAGACAACTGTTTTTTTGGCATCAAATCGCTGGGTATTTATGGCGAAAAAATCAACTAAAAATAAAAACATAAGCACCTGCCACGTATTCACAAATTACCTCCTCACTTTCATGAATTTTTTAAAAGTTAATGGTTCAAAATAATATTAGGTATCACAAAAACAAGCTCATAATAAGCAAACAAAACCTTCACACAACCTAGAAATGATCAGAAGGGCAGAAGAGAGATACTAGAAAGCTGCTGCTTTGGGTGGCGCCTAAATACGCAGGAATCATTCGTAACAGAATATTGATATTTCAATATCCTTGCATCCCACATTTTAAAGTCATATAATGGCTTACCTACTACTTCTTCAATCGATTTGGGAAAACCCTGTAGATCGAAGTACCGAATGCCTGCTTTCAAAGCTAGTAAAGTGTCACTAATTCCGAGTTGAGTATTCCATTACATTTAACATTTATACTTGACTTTAGTATCGGAAATTATCTCTTAATATGCCGGAAAATGTCAAAAAGGCTACCCTCGTTAGTGTTTTTGTAAAGGAAATTTGACCATTGCCCCTTTACAAAAGCGACGATAGCATTATTTTAATTATTTAATTTCGGGGCATATTTTTCGAGAACATCAGTTATCGAGAATTTGAGAAGGAAATTAAATTTTAACTAAGGAATGTGCACCATTGTGAAGCTCTTAGGAGATATGATGATGACACAAATCATAAAACCTATACTAATCATTTAAAATAGCCCAAGGATTGAAGCTTCATAAGTGTCCTTGAAAATAATTTTCTTCTTTTTATTATTCATTAATTTCATCAATCATATTTTATTCAAATATATAATTTGAACTTAAACACGATATGGATAACAAAATACTCTTTTATCGAGGCAAAAAGACGTAATTACAATTCGTCAGAAATTCTCATCGCGTTTGTTATTAGGGGATTCCAAAATACGTATAACAAAATTTGTTTGAGCCCATAAGTCGATGCGCTATGACATGATGCCCTCCCTAGTATTCTCGTTATACGAGGATTAAAATTCCATTACTTTTAAGAGCAATTTGCTTTTAAATGCAAACTGTGATATGGATTATTTTGAGGCAACTCTAGCTTTACTTTTCATGAAGATTCTTAAATGTAGCAAATCCAAAAACTGATAAAGCTAATCTTTGTGATTTTGAAGTTGAGCAACGCATAATTTCGATAAGTTTTTCCGATGTTGATTTCGACCAATACGTTTATCCAACATCCGATAAATCCAAAATTCAAGCACCCACCGATAACTTTTCTCGTCGTATCATGCTATTGGCTATCGGATTTGCTGTAAAAATCATCGGGCTTCAAAACTTTCGATTTGCTGCCGACGAGTGAAAATTTTATATCTTCAGCTGACTTGAAGATGAAGTTTGCTTTGCGGTATATCAGAATGAAAGAAAATGCCGGTAATGCATCAAATGGATCAGTAGCTGGCCAAACTACTAGGAGAAGGAAGAATAACTATGCTGTTTTAAGGGCCCTTTTAATTGGACAGCATGGAGAAGAAATGCGTGATGGATTTAGAAAAATATACCTATGAAATCTGAGACTGTCTAGAATTCTCTATTCCTGGAGTATGAGGCTTTGAAGTTTACATACATACTGCTGAAAGGCATTGGTCATCTAGGGAGAATAAAAGCCCGAGGAGATCTATCAAAGTGTGGACGAGAATGCCTGATGAATGCCTGAAGTTCCTAATGAGGGCGGTCAACATATTGCCCAGCTTCAGACCTAGTAGATCTTCCAGATTAGACATATCCTATAGGGATGCGTGGTTAGAAGGTGGATCGGAGCGCATGTTCGGCTAATAGTATCGTCTGGTACACGGACGACTACAAAACAGATAGTGGTACTGAATCAGGTGTTCATGGAAAAAACATAGGAACCAGACTTGCTTTCGTGCTTGGGACTTACACAACCGTGTCACAGGCCGAGATGCATGCGATCGATCCCCAAATCTATCCGAATAGACTTCAGAGGGATGTCTTTCCATATTTTCAGCAAAGACGATTGAGTCTGATGGAGCTAATTTTGCGCTGGTGCCTAAGTATATGCACATCTTTGGAGCTTTGGCCATATTAGGGTTTGGGTTCCAGGACCCCCTAATGTCCCGGTGAAAGAGGAGGCTGATGGTCTGGTACGACAGGGTTCCACAATACGTCCAATGGGACCTGAGCCTGTACTAAGTGTGTTAATTTCAACCAATCCGTTCATCCGACAACCGATAAATAAAAAATTCAACCACTCGCCTAAAATTACTCTCGTCGCATCATCTATGATATTGGATACCGGATCCGGTATAAAAATCTCCGGCCTTCAAAACTTTCGATATGTTGCTGACCACTGAGTATTTTATATATTCAGTTGACTTAAAGATGAAGTTGGATTCGCGGTATACCAAGGGAAAGAATATGCCAGTAATTTATCTAATTGATCGGTAGCTGGCCAAACTACTGGGAAAAGGAAGATGAACTATGATGACGAGAAAAAGAGCCTGATGGGATCTGTGACAGTTTAGCATTTGGTTTCTCTATTCCAGTATGAGTATGGGTGTGAGGCTTTGCGGGCTACATACAGGTTGTTGCTGGTCAGGTAAGGGAACATATCAACATCTGGAGGAGAGTGGCTGATGAATGTCCGGAGTTCCTAATCAGCATAAACGTCATACTGCCCAGCTTTAGACTTAGCAGACCCTAAGATTACACATACTCGATAGGGATGCGTGATTAGGAGGTAGACCGCACATATCGTTTGGTACACATGCGACTCCAAAACAGATAGTAATACTGGATCAGGTGTGCATGGAGAAACCATAGGGACGAAATATGCTTTCGCTTTTGGGATTTACGCAAAAGTATGCGAACATATTAGGGACCTTCAGAGGGAAGAACATCTACATCTGCTCCGACAGCAGAGCTGCTCTGTCGGCCCTTGAGGCTGATTGAGTTAATTTTGCGCTGGTGCCTGAGTACAAAGACGTCTTGGGAGCCTTGGCCGGGCACAGTAGGGTCCAAAACAGATAGTGGTACTAGAGCAGGGGTGTATGGAGGAACCTTTGGGATAAGACGTCTTGGGAGCTTTGGCCGGACGCAATATGGTCAGCCTTGTTTGAACTTCAGGACCCTGGTGAACGAGGCTGATGATCTGGCACCTGAGATAGGGTTCTACAAAATGTTCAACCAGACCGGAGCCTGTACTAAGTGTGTTCTACAGTACACCCGCCATCATCCTGTGGAATGCAATGAATGTGAAAGGATCTGTGGTGGATTACTCTATATAAGAGGCAGGCTGGGCTACTCTTAGGTGAGCCAGCGCCCTGTAGGGTTAGGGCCTTTCTAGTTCTGAACAGGGGGTGGGAATATTGGTTGTGACAGTGCTCCTCATGGGAAGAGGTCTTTGCACCTGCCGCGTAGTACAAACAAATGCTACAAATTTTATCCATATTTCCTTCCACTATGGATAGAGCTTGTCTTATTAATAGATTCAAATTATTTGCAAAACAAATCAATCTCAATATTATCTAGAATTTTCCCAGTTTAGTCTAAATATATAAATGTAGATAGGTAGTTTTCTGTCGCGTAGGTTAAAGCTGCGATAGTTAAATTATGATATTCCAACTGAAGATGTTGAATATTCGTCATGTTATAAAGATATAAGTACCCTCAAGTGAGACATTTGAACCAATCTAGATATTTTCGAGTAATTTAACTGAAAGTTAAGTTTCTCCATCCATCGCATGTCAAAAGTTTCGTAACGTACCTCGTACGAATGAGGAATCTCCACTGCGCCGCTTTTTTAATTTCCCCCAGTCAAAAATCTTTCTTTCTGATCACATAACGCCTATTTAGTAATTATTATTCTATCGAAAATAGTCAATTTTGGCATGCCGTTCTTCGCACAGTCAGCTTTTGGCTTTCTCACACCCGAATTTTCCCTAATAGTCTTTGGGAATATCAAAATACTGGTGATGGTGCTTATTATTATTATTATTATTATTATTATTATTATTTTTATTATTATTATTGTTTTTTTGTCATAAATTGCTCTTTAAAGTCATGTAGATGATATAGGTCGTCTGACAGAAGCATATATATTTGACACTATTGTAAACTTTTGTAATTACAGAAAAATAGATGGTGAAAGAGTTTTCTTCAACATTTTGAGCAAAAATTCAAAATTAAACTACTCTTCAAATTTACTAGAAACGGAGCTTCCAGCTTTTTAATATTGTTCTCCTTCAAAATAAAATTAAAATTTTAAGATCTACCTCTACTCATAGTGACAATATATTATATAGTCATAAGTATTACAGTGCCTTAGAATTTTGATAGATCTATTGTAGATTCGGTTTTAGTACTTTTTAGGCGGGTATCCCCCAAGAAGTACGTCTCTGTGAACTGCACTTCCCGAGTTGGGTCTGAAGATTAGGATATGGTTAGAGCTCCTACCACGTCCCTGTGGACTGCAGTAGGTGATTGCAGCATAGATGAGAGACAAAAAGTCTATCGGACTCAGGGTCCGCTTTACTATTTATATCATAAAATCTGATAACAATTGCACCTTTAAAGTTCATAATTGCCTGCGCTATTTACTCGCGTTGTTTATAAATTAACTTGAATATTTGCATCATATTTTACAAGATCAAGTTCAAACTTAGGATTGAGTGATAACTAATTAGTAGTTTAAATGTTTACAACTATACGTAACAATAAACACAATAATAAAGAACAAGAAAACAAAAATTGAAAAAACCTTGCCATACGAATTTATTCCTTCAAATAAGAAAACACAAGTTTCCTGCAAAGTCTATAGTGCAAGAACTAGTCTAATGGATGTGTCCTGTTTACAATGAACTCCTGTCCTTGTAACTTGCTGCGATAAGTACGTAAATAAAAAAGTCAGCCGATAGATAACACGTATCCTCTCTTAACTGGCTCCTGCTTATCCATTAGACCCTCGATCTGTTTTTCTGGCCAACTTTGAGAGCATCAAGCAGACAGAGCAGCCCTAGTGGGGAGCATGTGCAATATATTTTACGCTCCAGTAAAGTTTTATTTATGAATTATCGAACATCTGATTCGGAAATAAACGTAGATTTAGTCAAGAAAACATTATAGTCAGCTTGCAGAAATTCGGAATAACAAGGGATGTATAAGCTTCGTCGTACCTTAAATCCTCAAATGAATTTTCTTTCGTTTCTTAGTAGTAGCATTTTATTTAGATGATGCATTACCTATCCTGTTACTAAACAATTTTTGTATAATTTAATAAAAAAATGCCAAATAAAAATATAAAAATAACTAATTTATTATAGATTATAATGGGATGAAAACTACTTTGATATGGAAACAGAAAAAATGTAATTAGAAATATTGTAAAATCATTGTACGTTGTAACCATTCGATCCACAAATGCTCTTTGCCCGTAGTTGGTTCGGTGCTAATGTTGGTGGAACAGTTGCTGATGTCTTAAAGTTCTAACTGGTATCTTGAGGTATAGAAGTCTCAGTAAATTGGCACAATCAATCTTCCCGTTGATCAGTTTATGAAGAAAAAACAGAAGCTGGTTCTC
Organism: Pissodes strobi; assembly: GCA_016904865.1. Classification (NCBI taxonomy): domain Eukaryota; kingdom Metazoa; phylum Arthropoda; class Insecta; order Coleoptera; family Curculionidae; genus Pissodes; species Pissodes strobi. The sequence goes on from MU188829.1 coordinate 15,361, forward strand.
TCGTCTAGATGGCAGTGATTTAAGGCCGTAGAACTGGAGTCTAGTGTCACAGGACAAATCGCGGTAGGGGAAACGATGTTTATACAATAAATATTTAACAAATTTGTTCTGCACCTTTTCGAGCCTAGATATGTGACACTGGTACTGGGGGACCAGATGGTGCTACAGTATTCACATATACTGCGCACCAGACAGTTATAAAGTGTCGTAATTGCCTTGGTGTCCGTCATCCGTCCAGTGTTCCTCTTTATAAATCCAAGCAGCCGCAAGCCTCTCGAAATCATTTGATCCACATGTAAAATGAATGAGTGATCTTTGTCAAACAACACCCCTAGATCGTTAAAGAAAGTTACCTATTCCAGAGTCTCCATATCGATGGTGTAATTGTGGTTAATTTGATTGATCCCCTTAAAAAGCTCATTTTTTATATTTTTTGACATTTAGTTTTAGGCAGCGGACGATGTTTCCATAATATTATAAAACTTTAGGTCGTCGGCGTACATAAGAAAGTCCGATTCTTCGAAACACGACGAGATGTCGTTGACAAATAGCGAAAACAGAACTGAACCAATGTGGGACCCCTGAGGCACACCCGACAACACCTGGATCTCTTTAGATGTAACCCCTCTCATGAGTACTCGTTGCCGATGATACGATAGGTAGCTTCCAATCCAGTTCAAGTAGTGAGAGACAATTCCAATCTTTGAGAGCTTTATGAAAAATAGCGCTTGGCAAATACTATCAAACGCCTTACATATGTCGGTGTATATACATCGACTTGCTTTCCCATCTCCAGATTGGCAACCAGGAAGTTTTGATACACCGCTAGGTTGGAATTTGCTGGACGCCCTTGGAAAAAACCGTGCTGATTTTCGGTTATATAGTTTTTGTAGGTACGGAAGATCTCATCTGTTAGAATTGATTCCAATATCTTCGGCACCGTGGATAGCATTGATACACCTCTGTAATTACCAATTTCGGTCCTATCACCGAACTTGTAAATGGGAGAAAGGGTGGAATTATTCCAGAAAGTTGAGAAAACTCCTTTGTTGAATGTGTTTTGGAAGATAGTGCAGCAAGCGACTGCAAACATCGATTTAAAAAGGTGAGTGGAATTCCATCTTACTGCAATCAAGCTCATTGAGCTTTGATGTAACTTCGACTATGGTGAACTGATGCTGGAGTAGCATGTTGCTCTGCACAATACTCTCATGTATTTCAGGATCCACAGCAATCCCGGTGTGATCAGAATAACTTGATTGGAAGTGATCGGCAAAGGAATTTGCTATTTCTTGAGGACTTTCAAGGTCATTGCAATCGATATGAATTCTTTTAGGTATGCCAGAATCCTTTTTCAATGAGTTTATAAAACCCAGAAGTGTTTTATATTTTCTGCGGATGCGATATGCGAGGCGTAGTAAATCTTAATGTGAAACTTGGTTTCCCGGTGAATACTTGAGTATAACTGATATACGTCGTATTTTTCATTATTAAGAACGTTACATCCTTCTTGTTAGCTATGTTGCTGATCTTTTCCTTTTTGTTGATTCATTTATTTGCCTCAAACAATACAGATATTAGGATATCTATGCCGGTGCCAGCGAAGAGAAACTATAATTCTATCTATGACGGGTCAGAGTACCGGATCTATTTTTCGTAGGGCAGTAGTGTATTTATGAGAGGAGGAGGAGAAAAATCACTTTCCTGCTCCTGAAAAGTTACCCAAACATAAGGATTAATGATACTTCCAATGGATGCAACCTTCAGGTTTTATTTTCCATTTGAGCTCCTAGTATGAAATTAGTTGCTTATGGTGCTACACTATAATTCAAAATTAAAGTCATATAATGGTTAATACTATAAAGAGAAAACGTGGTAGCAAAAACGAACTGGCTTCACATTTTTATGCCACAAATCATCACTCTGGATTTCAAATGAGAATAATAATTGAGATATATTTCAAATCCGAAACGTGAGGTCATACAAGATACAAATATTAAGATTAATGATTTGTCGTAATGTTGCCGCCATAAAAGAGGTAGCAATAATCCCAGTGAACGACGCGACAGCTATTTAATCGCATTTTATAGGTTACTTATTATTATATTGAGTGTAATACTTAGACTTATTTCCAGATTGTGGCAAGCTGGATAAGTGGGTGTATTTTACGATGCGTTTCCGTTATAAATACTAGAGAAAATATTATAAGCTTGATTCAGAAAAACAGTTGTGTGACGTTTAGCATCCAACACCACTAGGCAACCAATGGCCAACAAAGTCACATTTTTTCAATAAATTTACTTGTGCTAGTGGCCTTTCCCAGTGTGTGACACTCCGCATCGTTTTACAGCGGTCCAATGATCAATATTGATGTGCATCAAAGCTGTTATTTTTCATCTTCTTTCTGCTCCTTTAACGCTATTTCCTCTTCTTTCTTTGAGCTTTTTGGAACCAGTCCCTTCCAATTATTTTCTTGATATTATCCATATATCTTCTCTATGGTCTTTCTCTGTTTGTCTTTGTTTCTTTAGGTCGCCAGCTTATCACCTTTGCCAACCCAACGCCATTTCAGTTCTGTGATGTGCTTTGCTTCACCACGCCGGTTGGCCACCCAGTTCCTTTCCTTACATCCTCATTCCTAATCTTGTATCTTAGCACGATTCCATGCAGGCTGCTGAATTGGTGGAGTGTCAATTTATCAACATAATAATCTAATTTCCAGTGTTTCAATTTTTTTAGTAAATGAATTTTGTATGGAAGGTATTTTAGAATGTTCTGCCGATATGCTATCTTCTCATAATTTTCTATAAGAGTGCGTATAATGTTTTTAGGTAATGTGAAAGTCCGCTTGTTCTACTGACTGACAGAAATCGAGTTTATTTGTTAGTCGATTAGATCGTAAAGAGTTTGTACAATCTGATTGGTTGGTAGTTTGAGATGTGTCTTTGTTAAAAAGAAATATGGCTTCTGCGTTGCGTGATTCGTCTGGTATTTACATTCATATAGGCAGTTGTTGCTGAATTGTCTTCATCAGGCTGTTTTCCTTTAATTTCCACATTTCTGTGGCAATACGATCTTCACCCAGACATTTTTTGTTTATCATCTTCTTGAGAGGGTTTCTTGTTTTATCCACGTTTAGGATATTCTCTTGTGTCTTCAACTTCATTTCCGGCATATCTTCTAAATATGGGTCATTATAGAAGTAGTCCTTTATTTGGATAATTTGATCTGTATTGAAAACTACGTTACCATGTTTGTTTATGAGCTTCTCATTCTCGTTTTACACCAACGGCAATTTCGGCATTATTATTTTGATCGAGTCCACTTTGGAAGATACATGACGATATCGTCCTCCTGCAGGCTGGAGAACACCAAAGTACAAAGTCTGGAGCTGATCACTGGGGAGTGACCTAACAAACCCCATTTTTACCCCTGTCAGACTAGGGACCGCCAAAGGAATGAGTCTGAGCCCTAGGTGGTAGATGCCTAAGCCTACTCGCATCGTCCGGTGAAAGACCACCCCACCAGAATTGGGAAGCGCTAAGTGGTTTTCCCAAATCACGTTCCGCTTCCGCGCTGGTGGTCCCGGGTTCCACAGTAGGAATATATGGACATGATGGTGCGTCCAGGATTAAAATATTCCGGAACTAAACTCCCCGGCCATGCGGATCTCCGGGCGCTGGGTGGCCCTGGGAGCCCTTCATTCCGCATTTCACAGACAGCAAAGATACCGAACCAATTTAGAATAGATTTCTGCAACACAAGAGGCCTAAATACAAACATAAATTCGGCACACCAACATCTACAAGCAAATAGACCACACATATTAGCCCTTACAGAAACACAAGTATATTGTTGTAGAACAACAACAACAGTGAACTACCTCTATCCTGGCTACGACTTACATACCCAATTTAGATATAAGTTCGGAATATGCCTTTTTGTCCGAAGCGACCTTTCATGTCACCGCGAGGAAATACTCGAACCGAACAACCTTGACGTCATGTGGCTCAAGTTCACCGCCAAGGGATTAACCAAGTTTATATGTTGTCTCTATCGCCCTCCGAGCGATAGAGCCTACCAAAGCTTTTTCACAACACTAGCTACCACTTTTAACTCAATACAGGTCGATCACCCCAGTTCAGAAATAATCGTTCTAGGAGACTTCAATGCCCACAACACCAACTGGCTCAAATATCACAACAAGACCGACAACGAAGGTAGAGAAGCTGAAGCATTTGCCATCAGCTGCGGGCTTACTCAACTTGTAGACGAACCAACTCGAATCTCAGAGAGGGGCGAATTCGCCGCCCTCCTGGATCTTTTTCTGACCACCAATCCTGACCAGTACAAGGTAACAGTTGGTCCGCCATTAGGTACTTCCGGCCACAAACCTATTACAACGGTTTGTGAATTGCCACCCATAGAGAAGGATCCACCATTGCCTCGCAAAATCTGGCATTACAATTCTGCAAACTGGGACGATCTAAGACAGTTGTACCTAGATTTTCCTTGGCTCGACGTCTGCTTTGCCACTGACGACCCGTCAGACTGCTGCGAAGAGATCATTCAAGTAATCTCCTCAGGAATGGAAGCATACATCCCAAATTCCATCAAGTTACCATTAAAAGGAAAGCTCTGGGTCGACAAAAGATGCGAAAGAGCTGTAGGAAGGAAACAGCAAGCCTATAAGTACTGGCAGCAAAATCAGACCGCTGAAAATCGCAATTATTTTATCGAAGCGAGAAACGAGTGCAAGCGTGTGATCGAAGAAACTAAGGACAAACACAATCAAAGGATCAGGAATAAACTTTTGCAATGCCCCAGTGGTTCCAGGAATTTCTGGTCGGTAGCAAAGGCAGTAAGTAACAACTTTACAAAAACGTCTCTCCCGCCTTTGACGGACGAACGTGGCATCACGGCGACTACAGCCAAGGAAAAAGCAAACATGCTCGCCAAAATGTTTTCATCGCACTCTACCTTAGACGTGCCCCAAGGCAAGACTCTCCCCACCATACCGAACATCAACACTACCATGGCAGAAGTCAAGTTTTCTCACCGTGGTATTCGCAAAATCCTTGAAGAACTAGATACGCAAAAGGCATCAAGACCGGACGAAATACCTGCCATCGTGCTAAAGAACTGCGCCAACGAACTAACACCCGTTTTTTTCCAGGATTTTTTCTCTTTCTTACAGAAAAGGGATTTACCCATCCTCTTGGAAAGTCGCTCGAGTGCAACCTGTTCCAAAAAAAGGCAAGAAAACCACGCCCTCAAGCTATCGCCCGATTGCCTTGCTTCCAATAATCTCCAAAGTCATGGAACGTGTAGTCAATCAGCAACTACTCAAATACCTCGAGAACAACAGAATAATCAGCGATAATCAATACGGCTTTCGCAAAGAGAGATCGACAGGAGATATTTTGGCCTATGTCACTCATATATGGAGTAGGGCAATTGAAAACTACGGAGAGTCTCGAGCGATTGCGTTGGATATTTCAAAGGCATTCGACAGAGTTTGGCATGACGAACTGCTCAACAAACTGCCGTCCTTGGGACTGCCCGCCTCTCTCTGCAGCTGGCTGGCCAGTTTCCTTAAGAACCGATCCCTACACGTTGCAGTCGATGGACACATCTCGGACACATTCACCATCAACGCGGGCGTGCCTCAGGGCGCAATACTTTCACCAACTCTGTTCCTCATCTATATTAATGACCTGCTGATCGAAACGAATAATCCTGTTTACAGTTTTGCAGATGACAGTACCCTTGTCTCCCACTTTAGATCAGAAAAACCCTTACCAGCGACTGAGACTCATCACCGCAGACAGGAGCAGATTACAGCAATTAATCAAGACCTGGAGAAGGTTCAAACTTGGGGCGACCGAAATTTGGTCCAGTTCAATGCAGCAAAGATCCAAGCAGCAACGTTTACTAAGAGGGTCAATACAGGGAACCCTGACATCATTATGGCAGGATCGACCATTACTTCATCCTCGTCAATCGGGCTGCTGGGTGTCTCGGTCAACAGCAATATGTCATGGCATGACCATGTTGCTAACATCGCAAAATCAGCCTCCCAGAAGCTTGGTGCGCTATTTCGCAACAAAAAACTCTATACACCGCAGCAGTTGCTCTTGCTGTACAAAGCGCAAATAAGACCGTGCTTAGAATATTGCTCACATATCTGGGGTGCCGCACCAAAGCATACCCTAAAGCTGCTGGATCCCATTCAGAAGAGGGCTGTGCGTCTCGACGGCGATCCGGAGTTGACCCGGAATCTGGATAGTCTGGAACATCGCAGACATGTGGCCGATATGTCTCTGTTTTACTGATACTTTCACGGCAGATGTTCCCAGTATTTGGCCCGCATCATCCCGTCCCTGGCAACTCCTGTCAGACAGCCCCGACAGACGGCAGGGCGCACCAGTTCGTCGTACAACTAGAAACACTTAGAACATCGCTTTACCAGAACTCCTTTGCCTGGCGCACTGCATCACTGTGGAACTCACTTCCAGGACATCTGTTTCCCACTAATTACAACCTACAAATATTCAAGAACCGTGTCAATCAACATCTTCGCACACACACCGCTCGTCGAGCGCCATAGGATCTCCCTTTAGTCTGTGTGCCACTGCCATAAAAAAAAAACTCTAAAGATCTTGGAATTGTATAATGAATAAATTATTAGCTTACTATCCCAAAATCGGATTGATTTAAGGAAGATCATTAAATTGTTTTTCTTTTAAAAATTTAGCACGACAAAAATGTTACTCTCTTAAGTCCCCTGCGACTTAGAGAGCTTGGTTTGTCTGCAATATGTCCCTATATTTTTTAAATTTTGTATATAACACAGCAATGAAAAAACTAATAGTTCAAACGAAATTGCCTTATTATCGAGAAAATATTTCAAAAGGGGTTTCTGGCTCAATTGAACTATGTGACCGCAATGGCTCCTACCATGGCCATTGCGATCTGTGACGGGGCTTGTCTGGGGACCTAACCATCCTGGATATGCCATGTGACGTGATGATCCCTGAGATAGGCTTCCACGAGGGGCTATACTTCCTCTTCCCTACGAAGGAGGATTGGATGGAGGGAAGCATGAGATCCTGGGATGGACTAGTCTGGTTCAAAAACGGGTCCGGAATGGGAACACTGCCTGGAGCTGGTGCGTACTGTGAAGCCCTGAGGCGGGAATTATCCACCCCACTGGGCGAACACACTACAGTTTTCCAAGCGGAAATTTTCGTGATCATAATGAGGGGCTGGAGTCGCTAAGGTTCAATGTCGGTAGCAGGATAATTTTCTTTTACTCTAACAGTAAGGCCGCATTCATGGCGCTGAAGTCGATTCGCACGCGTTCCTTGTTGGTGAGGAAGTGTAGAAGCTGGCTGATTGAACTTGCAAAGCTTAAAAAGGTTACGCTGGTCTGGGTACCGGAACACTCGGATGTACCGGGAAATAAGGCTGTTGACGGCTAAGTCAGAGAAGGCTCAGCAAGTAACCCCTCAGAGTATTTGCCAAAGAGCTTTGGAGTCCTAGACGGAGGGTCGGACCGAAGAGGTATGGCGGATGGCTTCGGGAATGAGACAGACGAGGCTCATAATACATGGGCCCGAGGATCTCACCAGTGTGTTGTTGGGTCTACGTAGGAAAAAGTGCAGAGCCCTGGTAGGATTCTACACAGGTGATTGTAGGCTTAGACTGCACCTGAATCTGATGAGAATTGCAGAGGATGGGGAGTGTATATGGTGCATGGAGGACGATGAGACCCCATACCATCTACTCACGGTATGCCCCGCCATTGCGTGGGCGTGACTCAGAATCTTTGGCGCGCCTCAGTCAGTCTGAAGGAGATGCGAGCTTCCTTATGGAAAACCGGTATCGTTGAGGTTCTCTAATGCCGGCTGGGGGCACAATGGGCCCAATTGGTGGCTTAAGTGCTGGGCTTGCTAGAGGCCACCCCTTCTGATACTGATAGTGCTACTATGTGGCCGTCTTAAATTTACCAGTTGATTTATAACTCATTCTTAATGGTTCATTCTGCATAAAACAGTAATTTCATGAATTGCCTGATGTATACGATTGGCTTAGTAACTTACCGTTAGCAGATTTGACAAGAAATTATCTCAAGGCTTGTTCGGTGAGGAGCTCATCATCTAAAAGAAAAAAAACGCTTAAATGATATTTTTCCAAATTAAGGCTTATGTAGACAACAAGATTCGTTATTGCGAATGTATTCGATAATTTAAAGGTTAGAAAGGATAGATAGATTTGCTGATTTTCTCTTATAGCAGCCGAGTTTGATATCGTTGATTATGTGCCATTGTCTAATACTAAAGATACCTTAGGGGTGAAGGATAAAAGGTCAGTGTCTTATTGGTCTCGAGACAAGTGAAGCTGAGTGGCTTTCGTGCTAAAAGATATATATAATGATAAGTAGTGAATCAAAAATTGACGCCGGTGCTTAAGGGACTTCAGAAGTGATAGTTCACCTTTTATTTTTGTTTTTTACATAATAAGCAATACAATTACATGCATTTATTAAACGTATATTATAATATAAAATTACTTTTTCCTGCCATGAATCTACACCTTTGTTCATGAAATATTTCGCATAACTTTCCCCTATCAGTGAAATAGTTGCACAAGACCAGAATTTATTTTTTATTCTGGTACGTTATTGAATTATCTTTCAGTCATCATTCTGTCAAGAATGGGGCAGATTGTTTTGGTCGTTGGAAATAGTTTAGATATTGGTTAAATTCAAAATAAGGCGCATATAAGAATGGTATCATCACATATTGGTCACACTGCGCGGTATAGTTGTAGTTATTTGATCATTTGTTTCGGTAACATCTATTAATTTCAGTGTCCTCCGGAAAGGGTGAAGGGGGTTATAAGTGTGGTTGTGGTTTCACAATCTGTAGGCAACACTATGGAAAATGACAATCCTAGTTAATACATAATTTAGAAAAATATACAAAATACTTGATTACTAATTAAGGTTAAATTTTATCTATGGTTTCGTTGTTCAAATTTGTATTCACCATTTTTGTTTTTAAATTAAGTTTAATTCACCAATCTGTTAAGAACGGAGTAGATTCAAAATAAGACACATAAAAATGGTTTGATACATCATAGTCGTATTAAAAGGTATATTAATGCTACTATAATTAATCACGGTTAAAATCCAGTAACATGCATCCACATCTTTTTATTGCAGTGTACTCCGTAAAGTGTGAAGAGCGCTATACACGTGGTTGAAAAGAGTCTGGGGAACAGAGAGACGGAGCTGTCTTGGGTTAGTTTTGGTTTGCAAACAGTGTTTTTCTTGATTTGTTAGCACCTGGTTAGTTTCCTTTTCTTGAGCCCCCGTAGCGAGCGGTAGCGAGCGGAAGGCCATGCGAAAAGTGAAATATAGCTCCGTCTGTCTGCTCCCTAGACTCTTGTTGTGGTTGCGTTAAATAAAAGTTAATATTTAATACTAAGTGACTTTCAGGAGTTTGAACTTGAATTTTGTTTCTTTAACATGCATGTAAAAGATATTAACTTGAAGATTTTCACTTAAATAGTCTTCTAGATTTATTAATTTTGTAATATGCATACCTTGTGCAGGTGTAGTGAATTCTAATTTGAATGCATTCTATATCTATTCTTTGGTGTAAGTGCATTGACTAAATTCATAGACGATCTGTGTTTGCTTTCCTTTGTTTATATCAGCGACATTATTTTAACGCTTCATTTAATTTTATTAAGTTCTTAATATTCCTAGAATAAACGGGGCTATTTAGAGTTCTTTAAAGTGTAAAAGGGAACGAAAACAACTAACAACAGAATACTTGGGACATTCCATTTTATCTAGTGGTTGTTACTTCATGGTGGAATTTATTTGTGGGATTATGCCATCATTAAATGCCGTATTATTAGTTGATTTCCTTTAGTGTAAAATGGATTTTTTAATTAATTAGATAGGAAAGTGCAATCCGTTTCGTTCTAATTTCAGCCGTTTAGATCGACATTTCTAAAAAGTCAATATTTAAAAAACAGTTAGATATTTTATTTTGTATTTTCTAATATCTGCTATAGATCTGGTAGGAATAATTTGAAATTATGATTGTGCTTAATCTTAATTTAATATTATTACTATACAGGCGTTTATTATTACGCCATGGCATCAGAGAAAATCTATGATTGACTGATTAACTGGCGGATGCCATGTTTTTGAAGAATTACCACGAAGCTCAACCTAGATATAAATTAGAGAAGATACTCGAGCTATTATATTTTTAAAAATGTATTACGCCACTGGCATGTGCGCAAAAAATACAGCTTCCTTTTCATTATTTGGAGTTGTCTACGCATTTCGGCAAAAAATCAGTATTCTCGTAGGGGTGAAAACTTATCACCATTTCTAATCTAACAATACATAAAGGGCCAGTATACACAATAATTTACAGAATGGAAAAGTGAACAATAAGGAATTGTTTGTATTTTCTATCGACTTTAATTCCAATCTACTCAAGATTGAAATATTGTCAATTAGGATTCATAAAGATAAAATATCATGCAGTGAAAAATTTGAACCACAAATCTCAAGTATAAATTGTTATTACTATAACTATTACGATTGATCTTGTTGATAATTTAAAACAATACTCACTAGTGAGATAAGGATTTAATATAAGAAGCGGCAGACTTCTGTCTCCTTGGAAACCTTGGCCTCCAGTGCTAGGTAGTCCAGTTGAAAAACGTCCCCTAGAAAACCAAAGCTTTGAACCTTGTCAGGGCCAAGTACCTAAGTTGGACACCACTCGCTGGGAGGAAAACTATACTCTTAAAAAAAATCCTGCCAGTGTACGCTCTTCTTGCACCACATCAATAAAAACATAAAGTTCCGACAAATCATACACGTGTATTAAAACTAATTGAAAGAGACTTAAAAGTAAAACCTGTTGCTGTTTAAACCAAATTATAATTTAAACCTAAAGTGAATAGAATTTCGAGCTGGTTCGCATCTCGAGTGGTTAATCTACATTCCTCAACTACCTATTTGAGTTACGCAACCTGAAAAAGCACAGTATATCTACCAACCAAGAAACCTTTTTATTAAACCCTAAAAGAGGCAGACGGATAGACAGATGACGAGCGACAAATGACAAGTTGCCGGAGGACAAGTGCTGGATGACAGGTGATAAATAATAGGTCTAAATCACTGATGATGGTTGTTGAAGAAAAATCGTTTACAAATAGCATGACCCTGTTGGGTGCAGGGCCACTTTTAATAAAAAACAATTAATAAAGGCACGAGAGAGGATGACCCCATCAAAAAGATGATGCCCACATCGGCAAATATCAAATGAATCAATTAAGAACCCAGGAAATTCTCAATAGCCCATGTGTGTACCACTTCAGATACATTCGTCTCGCTCAGCCTTAAATTTAAGCATAGCACCCATGAGTATCTGACCAGTGACGCAGGCACAGATGGTCTGTAACGTCACTGTTTACATACGCTAGTACAATACCTACTACAATAGAATCAGCTCAATTGCACTAAAGTTACAGTTAAATATAATGATTAATCTGAGTCGCATCCATTTCTGGCCCTCTTATAATGACATTATATCTACAGGGAAGCCTGATCGTTCTATTTATCCGCAGATATCCCGATGAGGTTTGCATATCTTTCCAGATGGTAATAACTCGTCATTAGCTCAAGTATTTTCCTGAGATCATCCAGACGGTGATGTTTCCTTAATACTCTTCAGAGACAAAATAGTGCAGATACGCCATAGGTAGATTCTGGTTGAGTTATGATCCTTCTACTTTCACGTCCTTCCACAACTATTTACTTATGTTCTTAGGATTGCACTTCGATCGTGTGCATATCTTTGAAGTGGCTAATATAAAATTGTAAGTGTAGTTTGAAACTCGCCTTGCATAACATAATATAAGGTAAACACTTAAGATACTATTAAAAAAAATTACTTCTCTACTTCATATATATATAGGGAATTATGAGATAATCGCGATGTATATTAAATAAGCTGTTATACCTGACGTCTTTACTGCTAACCAGAAAAAAATGGGTGAGTAACTTTTCTAAAGAACTACTTTTGAGTTTAAATATTTCTCATTAGGCAGCTGTTCTGGCTAGAAAATTAAAGTGTATTGATTATAACCTACAACAAAAAATATCACTTATCTACTAGTTATCTTAATAAATTTTTGTTGAAAATGTAACCAATTATTAATGAATATTATGTACGACTATGGCATTTGAATATTGGATGTTAATGTTACTTTTAAGAAGCTTTAGCGAAGGTAATCTTGGCATCAATCCTGGCCCTCGTGACCAACGCCAACCAAACCTATCCAGGAACGACCACTCGACCTATTCTTTCTGCAATTGAAGCTGCCACATTGTCTGAGGAGAACTATCTTCAAGGATGGAGCGTTGACAATATTTCTATTCCTGCAACTGCTGATTACGTCGTAGGAAGCGACCAGAATTATACCGATATTCAAGCAGCTGTAAATGCGGCTGTTAATGCTGGTAAGTTAATTTTAGCTTTTTAATCTGCCACCTTATCTTATTATTCAAATCATATTATTTTGAGAATATCTGTTAACAGTCTTTTATAGATAGCATCAGCTGATCAGAAGGGAAATTTTGCATACAATGATCATAGATGGTTATATTTAAAAACTTTGGAAATTGATGTTGAAGGCAAGCTCCACTGGGTTTTGAAACGTTTTTTGTTCTTCTAATAAGACATGATGTTTGATACTCGAAAAATAATGACTTTGTCGCCACTTTAAATAGATATCCATCGAATTATCGCCAGAAATAAAAAATTAAGAAATTGTATTGTATTGTATTAATAATACCAAAGAAAATTTGCATACTCAGTTCAAACCATTTGCTTCTAGCTGTAACAGATAGCAACCTGACCTCTGTTTAATGAACCTTACGATAGAAGTATGGTCACTAAAATCTTATACTTTAGGTGGCACATCTAGAAAGTATATTGAAATTCAACCAGGAACATACGCCCAGACCGTATATGTTGCCGGAAAAGTTCCATTGACGATCTATGGATCTGGTATCAGTCCTGAAAATGTCAGCATTATTCTTAGTCAACCAGCTGACATGAATGTCTCAGCTTGGATCGATCAGGTTAGTTCTAATAAGGTCCATTTGAGAAAATATGATAATTAATAAAGGTTTGGAGGCAAGTGTGTTTGCAGATGACATGCTTTTCTGATATCTGCTGAGGCTTTGAGAATGTAATGTAAAGGGAAATATTTTGCACTTGAAACATTTCCTATCTGAAGTGCATCATATTTTTAACTATTGAAAATTGACTAGTAAATTGCAGAAATTTCTTATCTTCATTTTCAAACATAGTAATTATTAAGATTTTATTTATTTCCACTTATTTATGGCACTTTAAAAATGTTTCAGGTAAATCCTAACGGAACTCGGTACCAGTTAGGAGATCCAGGCTACAAGCTGTACAATAACTGCGCTTCCAAAAACAATACGATCGGTACTAGTTGCAGTTCCATATTTTGGATTAAAGCCAACGATACCCAGGTTTACAACTTGCAGGTCACCAATACTTATACTTCAAACGGAGTTGGACAGTCGGTTGCTTTGAAAACCGACGCCGATAAAGTCAGACTTTCGACCCTGAATTTGATTTCACGTCAGGTTAGAATTATTTAACAATAATTATTACTTGCAACATAGAAACCTGGTGATATATCTTTGGTAAAATCTCTGAAGCAATTTACTTTTACGACATAATATTGCAATTATTATATGATCGCTGAGTCACCTTAATTTTCTCATATCTCCAATGACTCCAAGATTACCTTAGTTTACCTCTGTTTACCTTAAATTAACCTGGTACAGAACAGCCATTTATGCATAAAAATACACTAGTTTGCTAGTTTGGCGACCTATTCGATATGTATAGTAGCTCAAAGGAGATTTTTAGTATAAGGAGCATCTCCCAATTCAGGATTTGTCAAAAATAAATTAATTTTCAAATTTGTTAAGTGTCATTTGTGCATAAGTTAAATACATTTACCTAAATCATCTATAAAAATATTCATAAAAAGCAGTAACTTAAACTTTCAATTAAAATTCCTCAAGGAAACGTCCTGATTATTCCAGATTACTTTTAAGGATTCCCGATTACCTTTGACTACCTCTGATTACCACCAAATTTCCTCGAATTTCTATTGATTACCTTCACGCTCTACTCCAGATTACCTCAACGCAAGTTCTTCTAGACACAAAAACGAAACTGGTGAATTTTTTAAATATATTTTTGACGAAAAAGAGATAACTCGATTTTTCCGAAAGCATTAGATTTTCATAATTTTTATATTGTTTATTGTTATATTAAACTGCAAACTGAGATCCATTATTTATAAATATTCGTTTTCATTTAATTCGGAAAGGAAAATCTATGTTAACCTTATTATCAGTGGGAATATTCTATGGTCATCGGTTTGAAGTGCCTCTTTTCCAATTTTACTTGCAGAATCTTATCTTATCTTATCAATGCTGCATTTTGGCTCGTTATAACCATCTCTATCCAAGAAATCAGTAAAGATGTAAAACGAGAAAATCCATTACTAATAATGCAGGAGAGGAGAAATTGCTCTGTAAATCAATCATGTTGCGCAAAAAGATTTCAAATTAGATATTCTTAATTTTAACTTTGTTTGCTCATGGAGCTGGGTATTAGCATTGCTGTACCACACAGCACAAGCAAATATGACTACCCAGTAAAATGACTATTTTTTTAGGATACACTTTACGTTGGTTCAGGAAAAACTGGAATAACACAACGAGTGTACGTAGACAACACCTACATTGAAGGCGATGTTGATTTCGTATTTGGTGGAGCTTCCACCGTTTTCACTGGAGTAACTTTCAAAGCAGTCTCTGATAGACATCCGGCTGGTGCTATTGTATTCGCTCCCAATACTGCTCCTAATAACAGTTATGGATTCGTAGTTACAGACTCTGTTATTACAGGTAAAGTAAAAACATCATTACTTTTTCTGGTGCTAAACGTACTGGTTTCATCTTAAATACACATACGGCCAACCCAATAAAAATTATCAAACAACATAATAGACAAACACTGATATAATATTACACACTGTCGCCTTTTCAGATCTATGGAGTCTGCTTTCAAAAAGTCTTTATCCAACTCCGTCCTCTCGTCTTGTCCATGAGAGCCATAAGCTAGTTTTCAGCTCCGCCATATGACAAAGTATATATACTGCTATTTCCTCCTCTTCCTGGAAGAACCTGTGCAGCGGTTCTTCTGCCTATCCAATCGTACTCAGTTTGTTGCCCTGTTAGAAGTTCAACTATTGGTCCAGTTGTACTTTTTTTCTGGCTTATTAGATATTCTGCGAATCTCAGTCCTGGCAAGCTGTTACACCATTCTTGAGGTTTTGGTTGGATCCATAATTTGATGCTAGCTTCGTGTATAGATTTAACTATACTGAAAAGGGGTCATGGTGCATTCAGGACTATTCTGGCCCCTGCTTGGGCTAATGAGCCAGCTTCTTCATTGCCTTTGTACCTGGGTACCAGTACAAGTACCCAGATTAAAGTCGTTTTTTTTCAACTGCCCAGCTTGTTATTGCTAACTCATATGGTCAATTGCAACAACTTCTGCTTGATATATCTTCGCATATTTGCCTAAACTCAGTGAGAGTCTTGTCTATGGCTTGACGCCGTATATACCAGGACATGAACCTTTATCGGTTTTTGATCCATCTATATAGACAAGATTAATATCTGTTAAACTTATCCTGAACGTTTATCGCAACTATATCTGGGAAGGTTGCCATCTGTTGGCATTTGCATGGTGAAGTTGTGTTCCAGCTATTCATATACCTTGTTGTAGTTCTCTTCGTACCTTTTGCTTATAGGCGCTTGCCCTTTGGATAGTCTGCATGCGAGTGGCCTAGCTTCGCTCTAAATATATATTTGAAGTGGGGACAGGTTAAGCAAAACATCTAATGCGCCTGTCGGAGT
>MU188829.1:31451-89579 GCA_016904865.1 Pissodes strobi
TGAAGTGGGGACAGGTTAAGCAAAACATCTAATGCGCCTGTCGGAGTGGTTCTCACGGCGCCGGCTGAAGCGGAAAGAACGCTTCAGTGAGCATAATCAAGCGTTTTTTTCTTTTAAAGAAACCTACCTGATTCACAAAACCTTCTTTGGCTAGCACTTTGCGGGTTCTGGAGTCACCTCCTCACAGAACTTCTTCCACGATTCCCTATCAGAATGTCTTATTTCCTTACTGTACTGCGTGAGTTTAACTGTCCTGGCGGAATTTTGCTTTATTAAATAGCCTCCTCACCTCACCTCGAAAGGCTTCCAGGTGTTTGCTCCGCCAGATTGCCGATATAAAGACGAAAGATTTGTTCAACAGCCTGGATTAAGGTGAACATATCCAAAGCCTTAGAGATTGACCAAGTACCAAAGGTAATTCAAAACATAAACAACTCAGGCTGATCAACCAATTGCATAATAGCATTTAAAGCTACATGTTTGAGTCTTCAAAAGTATTTATTACCAAATTTAAGATGTCCAGAACATCACACCCCTTCAATACATTCTGAGCTTCTTTTATAATTTTGTTGGCGTGTTCCCCAGAACTTTTCCGACAATCAGCTGAGACCTTCATTCAGCTACAAATTATTTTGATGTTAATTTAAGGCTTATATTTACACTACATTTTTCAGTTGCATTATACATGCAATTGGTCCGGCAACTTCATATCCCTTTCACTTCTAGAGGACAAACATGACAACGCCCAATAAGAAGGTGGAAGAACATTTGTGTTGCCCAGAAGAGATTGAGCTCGCCGCCTCATTTCTTTTGGTAATTATACAATTTTTGATCTGAATCCATCTTGTGAACGTACGTTTGTTTTCTCTAGGGGAGAGTTTGCCTTGCCAGAAGTGTTTAGGTACTAAATGGGAAAACACGATCATTGGCCCAAAACGCGTATTCCTTGCGCCCTCATAGTTCTGGCATAACTAAAACACCAAATCTGCACCAGTTTTAGTGTGGTTGCAATCGGTTATTCTTTCCGGCTTCTTGTCATCTCCTGCGTCTTCATCTATTCAATCGTCAGGGTGGATGGAGGATAATAACAAAACATTGACATTTGACATTATTCCCACCAGTTTAAAATCTGGTTGAACATCAAAAAGTGATGACATTGCTTCTCGGTTCTTCTAAAGCAGGAATTCTTGAGGAATCTCATATCTGTATTTCCTTACAGTAGCCAGATGTGTAGGTTTTTTTCAGCAAATTATTGGCAAGTGATAAACTGCTGAACCAACTGTCCCCAGAAATATTACGATTGGTACCTGCAACCTGCAACGGGCTCTACCAATCAAAAAGTTGTTCAATCACTGCTATTTACAAATTTGTAAGGGCCTTTTGGCTGAGCTCCCACATAAGTTTTCAGATTAAAGGTTTAGGACGAACTAGCGAAACATTATTTTGATGTCACATTTGCTTGAATTTGCTTAAATGCACAACGTCGGAACACTGAGTTCCCAATATAAGTTTTCAGATTAAAGATTTAGGACGTTCTTGCATCAACTAGCGGAAACATTATTTTTATGTCACATTTGCTTAAATGCACAAAGTCCTCAGAAAGCCAATAATTATTCATCAACAGTAAGAAACTGACTTGCAATAAAGATACTTTGGAAATGTCAAAAAAATTCACTAATAGGCATTCCTTTGCTCGTCTCTTACCGCCACATCATCAAATTTCAGATTTCTCATCAGATATCGAAACCTTTTCCCGTTCATTGCCAGATAGCGCGATGCGACTCTGTTTCCTTTGGAATTATCTTAAATTGTATGTAATTTTCTTCTTCAGGTTTTTAGAGGGTCAATAAAGAATGAAATACCAATGAAAAGGCGAATTTCAGACTCATTGGTTTGCTTGAAGTATTGTTTTCAATTTGAATATATATATTTGTTGAAACATTTATTACTCTGATAACTGATTCGTTCAAGTTACAGGCATTCGATTTCGGTCGTGCCCTTGTGTATGGTACACGGTGGTAACGGTGAAAAGATTGATGATATTATGAGAATGACCATGAACTTGTAAATTGGATTTGATCTTCTTCCATTTAGTCACCCAGTCTTTCTCATTTTGAAAAATTTAAAGAGCGTGCTTCATCTGTCATTCCCTCATCTTTTTCCGATTCTTCTAGTTAAAATTCTGTCTCGGAATGACTCCTTTCAGGAACATCCAAATCTACTCTGATATTATTCTTGGACTCATCCTCTTCACTAAAAGGGCTCTCTTCCCCACTTGGCACGTCGCGTCGTCGAATCATTTCTTTCACATATCCAACACAAAATAGTAAAAAGCCCATAGCCTATCTAACTTTACTGTTCAAAAACTCACTGGGTGGCTTTGTGGGAAGCCATGTACTCTTCCTTCATGCTTCCTTTTCATAGCCAATAAAACGATCGACAATTATTCCACTATGCAAGGAAGGTGAATCGAATAAATTTTCTAGCTTTAGGCCAATATATCTGCTATGGATCCTGACGAAGAAGATCGAAAACATAATCAAGTGAAGAGTATGATCATTTTATAAATAATATACTACATTTAAACTAATATGGATTTCCTCGAAAAGATACAAATGATGCAACTTGTCCTTCTATCGAAGACCTTTGCCCCATTTTGGTTGAGGCCCGGTAATTTAAGAACTTACAAAAGCATTCGACTGCGTGAATCAGTGAGGATGTTGAAGAAACTTGAAGTGTAAGATTCCAGGCATAGTTTGCTTCAATCTGTCATATCTATATCATCGAATACCAGCAGTATCTCTGAGAAAAAATGTAGGTTATTCTGTGGGATGGGGTATATAAAATATACTATGCCATGCTATGGTTTAAAATAAACTATACGAGGTTTAATTGCATTACTGCTCTTTAAAAGTTAAAGCTCAGCTTGAATTTAAATATTGAATCTTTATTAGTTAACTAATACGTGGTTTATTTCAGCCGACTTCACTTTCAAATCTTCAAAACTCGTAAGTTTAGCTCGTTCCTGGGATACCGGCACGGCCGCAGGGGAATATGTTGTTGATACCTCACCTAACGGGCAACTGGTAATCAGAACAACAGAAATCGATGGAATCCTTGACGTAAATGCACCCTACAGTACTGCCACCAGCTCCAGAGCATATGCAGGAAATATAGCCACAGACAGGAATTTAAACAATAACAATTATAACAGATTTTGGGAATATAATAATACTGGTGATGGTGCTTAAGAATTATTGGATATTTTGTAAAGCCATTTAGAATCCTGCAAATAAATTAAGTTCTCTTGTTTAGCATTTTATAATTTTCCATAAATTATCGTCTTATAATCGCTGAAGCAATTAATTGCTAATCAGTCAGCAAACTCCACGCAATTGCGGATGATGATGAGGGAAACGCTTATTCAGCTCACACGCTGTGGTTTTGTGGACTAAAACGTCCATGCTTTCATGAAACCATCTAAGGTCATATTATTCTGTTATCTGTTAGCTTTTCGTCTTGCAGATGTGTGCTGCTTTTTCCTCATATTGATTCTTGGTCTCAGTTTAAAAATGCTTTACATTCTGTTGAAAATACGATGGGAAATGACAACCCTAGTTAAAACATAATTAAGAAATAATTGTAACCGTCAGAAAATGACAATATGATTGATTAAGGATAAATTAAATATATCATTCCGATATTCAAATTTGTATTCACCCTTTTTGTTATTGAATTATTTGTAATTCACCAATCTGTCAAGAATGGAACAGATTTCCTAACGATTCGGATTAGTTGCTTAAATCTCATAATAACGCACATATAAAAATGGTATGATATTTCACATATTGCAAGGTATTTTAACGCTCCTCTAATTAATCACGGTTAAAATCCAGTAAAATGCATTCACGTCATTTTATTTCAGTGTCCTCCGGAAAGTGTGAAGAGGGTTATCCGTGTGGCTGCCATAAATAAAAGTAAATATTTATTATTAAGTGAGTTTCAGGAGTTTGAACTTCAATTTTGTTTTTAACGATATTAACATAACCTAGGACAAACGGGGATATTTAGATTCTTTTAAAGTGCAAATGGGAGAGAAAACAAGTAACAATAAGGTTTGTTCTAGCATAATATCTCGGACGGTTTGAAGCCTCCGGAGTTTGCGCATAGCAATAAAAGCGACGCTTATATCGCTATGCGCAAACTCCGGATGGCTTCAAACCGTCCGAAATGTCCTGCTAGAACAAACCTATAGATTATTAGGGACATTGAACCCACGCTAGCTAGCAGTTGCTACTTCAAGTTATTTGTGAAATTATGCCATCATACAATGCCGTATTTTTTAGTTGATTTTATTTAGTTTAACATGATTTCTTAAATTAATTTGGCAGACGATAGAGATCAATATCTAAGATAGGAAAGTGCAAACCTTTTCGTTCTAATTTCAGCAGTTTAGATCTACAGCCCTGCAAAATTAAAAAAAAATCAACATTTCAAAAACAGTTAGATATTTATACAAAAGCTTTACGCCACTGGTATGAGCTCAAAAATTACAGCTTTCTTTTCATTTTTTGAAGTGGTCTACGCATTTCGGCAGGAAATCAGTATTCTCGTAAGGGTGAAAACTTATCACAATTTCTAATCTAACTATACATAAAAGGCCAGTATACACAATAATTTACAGAATGAAAGAGAGAACAATAACTTTAAGGAATTGTTTGTATTGTAGTATAACCTACTCGGGTCTGTTCAACATAGTTGAATGAGATAAGTAAAGTTGTGCTTTGTCTTTATTTTGCCATTGACCGTGAGAATAGATTAAAAAGATAACCTATCCCTACGTTGTTTTATTTTATATCTTGCACAATTTAACCCACTCGGAATGTATCCGACGGTGACAAAATTAGGGAAACTTAAGGGAATGGTGCGTCATGTAAATTAAAACACAGATCCATAAACGCCTAATTTATTAAAGAAAGCGTGCCAAATTATTTGAGAATGACGTGCCGGACTCAGCCTGGAAATCACGAGGGGAAAGAATACGGCAGAGAAACCCTAAATTCCTAAACCGAGCTATGCAGTATAACATTTAGTAGTATAATAATTAATTAAATTATTGTCTCCCGCACCACAATTAGTTGTTCCACACTCGTAATAGCACGTTCAAAACTGAAGAGATAGCTCTCCGGCCGGGAATCGAACCAGAGTCTCCCGCGTGTCACGCGGATGTGATAACCACTACACTACCGAAGAGGGGTGTTAGTTAGCTAGACGCCGCTGGAGGCTAATGAGGTCGTGGGTTACAGAGGCTACTCAGCTAAAGCTGAAATTAGGGCCAACATCTCTAGGTATAACTAGGCTATTCACTCGTCAGGGTAGGAAAATGTTAATAATTTCACAAAAATTCTTACTTGCAAGTACAGCCATACTAAAACTAAAATTCCAGCAAGGAAAGACAGCAAACAATACATTTTTGTTTTCACTTAAAGCAGGGTTATTTACAGCATAAAACGATTTCATTCAATATATACACAGCCATCAAATATGAATTATACATGAGAATAAAAGAAATACTTGTGCAAATTATGTAAATAACAATATTATAAATTTTACCGACCTGTAACGACATGTGGTAACACAGAAGCAAAACAGTTCACCCAAAATAAACCGTATACTGCCCCGGCTTTTGACTATCACTATCACTATCTCCGTTCTCAAGCGATACGCTTTCGGATCTCTTCCAAAAAAACTCGACCCCCGACTTTAATTTATGACTTGTTTTTCTCTTTTTTTTTTGCTTTACATATATGGGGTGTCCCAAAACCGAATGTATAAGGTCTAATGAAATCATATTTTAAATAGGCGGGTTACCTCACTATTTTCTATCGACTTTAATTCCATTCTACTCAAGATTGAAACATTGTCAATTAGGATTCACACAGATAAAATATACAGTGGAAAGTTTCAACTATAAGCCGTTGCGAGGTAAGGATTTAATATAAAAAGCTGCGCGGCAGTCAACAGCTGCAGACTTCTGTCCCACCACTTTGGGAACTTTGGTCTCCAGTGCAAGTACCCTAGTTAGAAACCGCCCACCTAACAGGAAAGCTACATTCTTAATAAAAATTCTGCCAGTGTATTACCCTAGTTGGAAAAAACTTCTTTGGCAGGTAAGCACGTCTGAAGAACTACCGCAATAAAATATAAAGCATCTTAAACAAATTTCTGACAAATTATACACGTATATCAAAATTAATTGAAAGAGTAAAACCTGCCACTGTTTAAATTAAAAGGGGCCTTCTAGCGACTACCAACTCTGAGTCATTACAAGGTTTACTAGAGGAATATCCTCTAACGGGTAGTTATAGTAGTATCACACCTGAAGTCAATAGAATCCCTAACTTGTTTAGTCTCTCGTTTAATTTACATTCCTCAACTATCTATTTGAGTTAAGCAACCTGAAAGGGGACATTATATCTACGAGCCAAGAAGCCTTTATATTGAACTCCAACAGAGACAGGTGACAAAATCACTGAAGATTGTTGTTGAAGAAGGAAACGTTTACAAATAGCACGACGCTGTTGGGCGCAGGGCGCCTTGTATTAAAAAAATACGAGAGAGGATGACCCCATCAAACATCGGCAAATATCAAATGAACAGGGTTGTTAAGAAAAGAAAGGAACAGTTCTTGAGAACAGGTTCCGAGGTAGCCTGTTCAGTGAACTGTTCTATCTAAAAGAACTGAACTGGTTCCGGACCGGTCGACACGGCCGGCGCCGGCGAAGCGCGGCGGCACTGAACGGACAGTTCTTGAGAATAGGTTCTGAAATAGCCTGTTCAGTTTGCAAGGTAAATAACAATTCGCAACTTGATTCGGTTCGAAATATGAAGTCGAACCGGAGAGTGCCGATTTCATGTATTTGCTATTAATTTTATTGTTCTCCAAATCATTTATAGTATATTATTATTTTATTTTCACCATACATAAAACACATCTAGATCACGGCTTAGTTATTTAAGCTGTATCTTGATTAACTATTTTTTGGACCTAGTTTTGAGCAATTCACGTTCACACAATTCAGTAACGCCCTCAGCAGTTTAAGCATAACGGTATAGTAAATAGTATTCCATGATCCATAAATTGTTGATTGCTGATTGACAAATAATTTCAGTAATTCACAAGCCTACACATAAGGAAATCAGTGACTAAAATCATGCAATCGCAATCACGTAAAAAATAAAAAAGTATGATGATGATGATGATGATGAAAGTGCTTTATTGTCCATATTCTTATTGACAAAGCATAACAATGAGAAATGTTAATCCCGAACATGCAGGGAAGTCTACATAAAATTCTAATTTGAAAACACAATATGAATGTATATAAACAAAACAATAAAAATAATAACAATAGTCGATTGATACAATAAATTAAAAAATCACAAACGCAAATTAACAGGTAATCAAGTAATAATTATTATACGGGCTCAAACTTGGATTTGCATATCATTTGTTTAAAAAAAAGATCGTCAATTGAATAAAATGCTTTTTTTAGTAAATATGATTTGAGCAGATTTTGAAAACGCACAACACTCTGAACATTTTTAAGTTCTAAACTAATGTGGTTTATTTTTACACCGTTGTAAGTGAATAAATCCCTGACAGAACCACTATGGGGAATGTGAAGAGCGATATCACGTACCTGTCTAGTAATATAAGCCCGCTGATAGCTAGGAAACTACCTTGTTTCTGCGAATTAGACAAGCTGTTGCCAGACCTGTGACCTGTGCAGACTACAGAATCGCTCATCCAAAATATTGCCAATTGTCATATGAAACAATTACATAATTTAATTATTTTTAATAGACACAATTTAGTTTTAAAAAATGACAAAAGGGTAAAATTTAATAGTGATATTGAAGCTGCGTCAGAGTTTTCGCACGAAAAGGGAAGTGAACACTTGTTTACATTTAATAAATGCAACATATTATGCTACAATCTGATCAAAAGAACAGATGAACAGCTTTAGGGAACAGGTTCTTCGGAAAGAACCGAACGGTTCAAACTTGTTCAACAATTTTACCTGTTCTTTAACACCTCTACAAATGAATCAATTAAGAACCCACGTGTGCACCACTTCAATTACGTGCGTCTCGCTCAGCCTTAAAATGTATACTTATTCCCATGAGGGTCTGGTCAGTCACGCATGCATAGATGGTTTCTGATGTCACTGTCTGCCTGGACTATTTCAATACCTTCTCAATATAATCAAATCAATTACACTAAAGTTACAGGATTATTGTGTTAAAGTTAAAGATAAATATCGTAATTCGTAATGCACTTTGATGAATCTGAGTCGCATCCATTTCTGGCCCTCTTATAATGACATTATATATACAGGGAAGCAAGATCCTTTTATTTATCCACAGATATTCCGATGAGGTTTGCATACCTTTCCAGATTGTAATAACTCGTCATGAGTTCAAGTATTATCCTGAGATCATCCAGGCGGTGGTGTTTTACTCCCCGGAGAGCAAATAGTGCAGATACGCCGTATGTAGATTCTGGTTCAGTTATGATCCTTCTCCAATTATTTACTTATGTACTGATGATTGTAATTCGATCGTTTGCAAAGCTTTGAAGAGGCGAACATGAAAATATAAGTCGGGCTTGGAACTCACCTCGCGTAACAGATAAGGTAAATACTTAAGATACAATCAAATTAAAATATTTACCTCCCTACTTCATAGATATAAAAACTATAAGATAATCGCGATGTATATTAAATAGGCTGTTATAGCTGACGTCTTTACTGTTAACCAGAAAAAATGGGTAAGTAACTTTTCTAAGAAACTACTTTTGAGCTTAAATATTTCAGGAATATAACATAGTCTCTCTTGTTGTGGCTAGCAAATAAAATGCATTTATTTAAACTGCAATAAAAATATCATAATATCTACTAATTATGTTATGTTGAAAATACAAGCAATTAATTAGGTATGACTATGGCAGTTGAATCCTGGATGATAATGTTATTTTTAAGAAGCTTTAGTGAAGGTACTCTTGGCATCAGTTCTGGCACTCGTGGTCAACGCTGCCGAGCAAACCTATCCAGGAACGACCACTCGACCTATTCTTTCTGCAACTGAAGCTGCTACATTGTCTGAGGAGAACTATCTTCAAGGATGGAGCGTTGACAATATTTCTATTCCTGCAATTGCTGATTACGTAGTAGGAAGCGACCAGAATTACACCGATATTCAAGCAGCTGTGAATGCGGCGGTTAATGCTGGTAAGTTAATTTTGGTTTCAATATTTTGAGAACATCTGTTAACAGTCTTTTATGGATAGCAAGAGGTGATCAAAGGGGAAATTTTGAATAAAATGATCATAGATGGTTGCATTAAAAAACTTTGAAAATAGATGTTGAAGACAAGCTCCACTGGGTTTTGAAACGTTTTTTTTTTCTTCTAACAAGACATGATTTTCGATACTCGAGAAATAACTACTTTTGTCGCCACTTTAAAGAGAATTTCATCAAATTATCATCAGAAATGGGAAGTTAAGAGATACAGACAAAAATTTGTAGGAATAATATCGAAGCCGCCATTCTTAGAGCAAAATTGCATATTCAGTTCAAACCCTTTACTGTAAGCTGTAATTAGATGAATTAATGAAACGCTCTGTAATTGGCAGATGGCAATATGACCTCTGTTTAGTGAATATGAGTAAGGTCACTCAATTCTTATGCTTTAGGGGGCACATCCAGAAAGTATATTGAAATTCAACCAGGAACATACGCCCAGACCGTGTATGTTGCCGGAGAAGTTCCATTGACGATCTATGGATCTGGTAGCAGTCCTGAAAATGTCAGCATTATTCTTAGCCAACCAGCTGACATGAATGTTTCAGCTTGGATCGATCAGGTTAGTTCTAATAAAGTCCATCTGAAAAAAAAATATAATTTATGAAGTCAGCTGTGCTTGCAAATGACATGCCTTCTTGATCTCAGCTGAGGCTTTGGAGAATGTAATGTAAGAGAAAAATATTTTGCGGTAATAGTTGTTTTCTCTGAACATTTTCTTTCTTATGAAATAATGAAGTAGACATTTAAAAATGTTTCAGGTGAATCCTAACGGAAGCCGGTACCAGTCAGGAGATCCAGGCTACACGCTGTACAGTAGTTGCGCTTCCAAGACCGATACGATCGGTACTACTTGCAGTTCCATCTTTTGGATAACGGCCAATAATGTCCAAGTTTATAACTTGCAGGTTACCAATACGTATACTTCGAACGGAGTTGGACAGTCAGTTGCTTTAAAAACCGACGCCGATAAAGTCAGACTTTCGACTCTGAATCTGATTTCACGTCAGGTTAGAATTTTTTAACATTTATTACTTGCAACATAGAAACCTAGTGATATATCGTTGGCAAAATCTGTAGATCAAATTACTTTTACCACATAACAATGCAATTATATTACCACCGAGCCACCCTAATTTCCTCATCTCTCCAATTACCCCAAGAGTACCTTTGTTAAGTTTACCTCTGTTTACCCTAAAATTAACATGGAACAATAACAGTTTAAGTCATTTATACCCAAAAATACACTAGTTTGTCCCAGTTTGGCTACCTGTTTCATATGGAATAGACGGAATAGTCAAAAAAGATTTTTAGGATTCATACAAGCCTTTGTTAAAAAATAAATCAATTTTGAGATTTGTTAAGTCTTATTTGTGCATATGTTAAATACATTTACCAAAATCTTCTGTAGAAATATTAATATGAAACATTAATGTAAATTTTGTATTAAAATTCCTCAAGGATACGCCCTGGTTATTCAACATTACTTTTGAGAATCCCTGATTATCTTTGGCTACCTCTGATTACCTCCACATTGATTCCCTTCACGCTCTACACCAGATTATTTCAATGCAAGTCCCTATAAGCAGAAACATAAAGCTGGTGAATTTTTAGATACCGTGGATTCTTCCGAAGGAATCAGCCTTTCATAGTTTTTACATTGTCAATCAGTGATTTAAAGTGAGAACTGGGATCCGTTATTTCTAATTTTTCATTTTATTTTAATTCTGAAAGGAAAATCTATATTAATCAAATTTTCTGTGGGAATATTTCATGGCCCTCAACTTGAAGTGCCCCTTCTCCAATTTTACTTGTAGAATATAGACAGACTATCAATGCTGCATGTGGCTCGATATAACAGCCATCATTATCCAAGAAATCAGCAGGATTCATTTACTTAATGATATTGATATCTTCGCAACCATCATTATTAGAAATACATGCTTGTAAGCTCACCTTTTTTAAAGATGTAATGACAAACGAGAAAATCCATTAACAGTAATGCACAAAAAGAGAAATTGCTGTGTAAATTACTAACGTCGAGCAAAAAGGTTTTAAATTGGATATTCTAAATATTAACTCTGTTTATTCATTGATCTGAGTATTAGCATTGCTTTAGCGGGATTACACAGTAGCAATTGTGACTACAGATTAACGTGGCTCTATTGTTTTTTTTTTATAGGATACACTTTACGTTGCTTCAGGAAAAACTGGAGTAACACAACGAGTCTACGTAGACAGCACCTATATTGAAGGGGATGTTGATTTCGTTTTTGGTGGAGCTTCCACCGTTTTCACTGGGGTAACTTTCAAAGCTGTCTCTGATCGACATCCAGCTGGTGCAATTGTATTTGCTCCTAATACTGCTCCTAATAACAGTTACGGATTCGTAGTTATAGACTCTGTTATTACAGGTATAGTAGAAACAACTTTTTTTTTGTTGCCAAACGTACTGAATTTATCTTAAATACACATACAGCCAACCCAAGAAAAGTAAACAAATAACATAATAGACAAACGCTGATATAAGATTACACACTGCCACCTTTTCAGATCTATGGTGTCTGCTTTCAAAAAGTCTTTATCCAACAATATGCTGGTACCTCCACTTGCTGGCAGAATCTACATAGCGCTTCCTCTGCCTGTTCAATCGTACTCTTAAGTTTGTTGAGCCTACAGTGCCCTGTTAGAAGTTCAACTGGTGCCCAGCTGTACTTCTTTCCTGGCTTACTAGATATTCTGTGAATTTTTGCCGTGGTTTTTTCCTCGCATGGTCTCATTCTTCGCAAGCTGCTCCACTATTCTTGAGGTTTTGGTTGGATCCATAATTTGATGCTAGATTTTTGTATAGATTTAACTATACTGCAAAGGGGTTCTAGTGCATTCAGGACCATTTTGGCTACTGCTTGAGTTAATGAGTCTATTCATTGTCTTTGTACCCTGTTTGTACTGGTACCCAGGTTAAAGTCAGTTTTTTTAACTGCCCAGCTTTTTAGGGCTAACTCATACTCATACAATGGTCAATTGCAACAACTTCTGCTTGACATATCTTCGCATATTTACCTAAGCTCAGTGAGATTTTTGTCTTTGGCTTGAGGTCGTACATACCAGCACCTGAACCTTCATCGGTTTTTGATCCATCTATAGCATTAATATCTGTTAAACTTATCCTGAAAGGTTTATCGAAACTATATCTGGGAAGTATGCCATCTGTTGGCATTTCCATGATAAGGCTGCTATTCCACTCTTCATAGTCCTTTTCGTACTTTCTGCTTATGGATGCTTGCCCTCTGGACAGTCTGCATGCCACTGGCTTAGCTTCGCCATGAATATATATGTAAGGTGATGGGCATCTTAAGCAGAACCTCTGGAAGTCGGAGTGCTTCTCATAGCAGAACATATGCCTCCGTGAGCATCATCAAGCTTTACTCGAGTGTTCTTGTATAGGTTTTACCGTCCTTTTTTAAGAAACGAACCTGCTTCACACTATCTTCTTTGGCTAGTACTTTGTGGATTCTGGATTCATCTTCTCACAGAACTTCGTCCACGATTCCCTTTCAGAATTTCTTGTTTCCTTACTGTACTGCGTGAGTTTAACTTTATATGTAGTCCAGTCCTGGTGGAGTTTTGCTTTATTAAATTGCCTTCTTACCTCACCTCGAAGGGCTTTCAGGTGCATGTTCTAACAGATCGCTGATATAAAGAAAAAAGGTTTGGTCAACAACGTGGATTAAGGTGAACATATCCAAAGCTTTAGAAATTGACGAAGTACCAAAGGTAATTCAAAACATGAACTCAGGCTGTTCAGTTGCATGATGTCATTTAAAACTTTCATAATAGTTGGCTATCTACATGTTTGAATCCACCAAAAGTATTTATTAACCAAAATTTCAATGTTCAGAACGTCACTGTCCTTCAGTACATTCCGAGCTGAGACCTTTATTCAGCTAAAAATTATTTTGATGTTAATTGCTTAATTAAATAGCCTTCGTACCTCACCTCGAAGGGCTTCCAAGTTCTTGTTCTAGCAGATCGCCGATATAAAGAAAAATGGTTTGCTCAACAGCCTGGATTACGATGAATATATCCATAGCCTTAGAAATGGACGAAGTGCCAAAGGTAATTTAAAACATGAACTCAGGCTGTTCAACCATTTAAATGATGTCACTTAAAACTCCCATAATAGTTGGCCATCTACATGTTTGAATCTTCAAAAGAATTTATTAACCAAAATTTCAATGTTCAGAATGTCACAGTATATTCCGAGCTGAGATCTTTATTCAGTTAAAAAATATTTTGTTGTTAAATTGCGGCTTAGGTTTACACCACATGATTTCAGTTGCATTATACTAGCAATTGTACCGGCAACATCATTTCCCTTTCACTTATGTGATTCTTGCAAGCAAACTTCTAGCACTTTACGCAAGACTTTCTAGACGATTTGTTTGTATTTCGAGAAGAAACATGATGACGCCCAACAAGATTCAGTGGTTGCTGAGGGGGTGGAAGAACGTTTTTGTTACCCAGAAGAGATTGTGCTCGTCGCCTCATTTCTTTCGGTAATTGAAGAATTGTTGACCTGAATCCATCTTGTGGACGTACGTTTGATTTCTGTAGAGGATGATGTGACTTGCCAGAAATGTTTACTAAATTGGAAAACACTATTATTGGCTAAATACGCTCATAGTTGTGGCACAACTGAAACACCTAATATACACCAACTTTAGTATGTTTGCAATCACCTATCATTTCCGACTTCTTGTCATCTCCTGCGTCTTCATCTATTGCATCGTCATGCTGGATGAAGGACAACCATAATATTGACTTGTTACTTCAGGCATTATTCCTACCAGTAAAAATCAAAAAGTTAAGACTTTTCTTCTCGATTCTTCTAGAGTCGTAATTTTTGAGGAACTTCATGTCTGCTTTTAATTACAGTAGCCAAGTATGTAAGTTTCTTCCAGCAAATTATTGACAAGTGATAAACTGCTGAACCAATTGCCTGGCTCAGTTCCCACATAAGTTTCCAGATTAAAGTTTTAGGACATTCTAGCATCATCTAGCGGAAACATTTTTATGCCATAATTGCTTGGGATATATTACTTAAATGAACAACGTCCTCGTAAAGCCAATAGTGATTCATCTACAGTAAGAAACTCACTTGAAATAGAGATACTTTGGAAATTTCTAAAAGTTCACTAATAGGCCGTTTCTTGCCGCCACACCATCAAATTTCAGATTTTTCCTGAGATATCAAAAAGTGAACATCTATAGCAAACAGATAGAGTGAGACAATATGGGAGTTAATGTAAATGGAGAATATCTTAACCATCTGAGATTTGCTGACGACGTCGTCATGGTTTTGGACTGCATAAACAAGGCTAGCAAGATGTTAGATAGACTCCATCCGGCATCCGGAAGAGTTGGGCTTAAAATCAATATTGCTTAAACTTGTAGTGAGTGGATCTATTTCGGTAGGCGGTACACAAATTGAACAGATAACCCACTATAAATATCTAGGTCACGAAATTCGAGTGGGTTGGGATAACCAGACATGCGAGATTTCCCGAAGAATAGGGTTGACGTGGGTAGACTTGGGAGACTTGGAGAAACACTTAAATCTAGGATTCCGATCTGCCTAAAGCGAAAGGTTTTTAACCAGTGCGTCTTACCTGTTATGACTTATGGAGCTGAGACACTAACACTGACCAAGAAATCTATAAATCAACTACGAACTGCTCAGCGTGCTATGGAAAGATCAATGTTGGGCATCTCACTTAGAGATAGGATTCCAAACAAGGTAATAAGGCAAAGGACTGGTGTATCAGATGCGGTTGAAAGAATAGCAACTCTAAAATGGACTGGGCAGGACATATCGCCAGAACAATAGACGAGAGATGGACAAAAAAAGATTCTTGAATGGATACCTCGGCAGGAGGCATATAGAGATAAAGGTAGACCCCCAAGTAGGTAATTCCTTCATCTTATTCCGATTCTCCTAGTTCACATTCTGTCTCGGGGCCACTCCTTTCAGGAACATCCAAATCTACTCCGATATTATTCTCGGACCCATCCTCATTGCTAATAGGGCTCTCTTCCCCACTTGGCACGTCGCATCGTCGAAGCATTTCTTCCACACATCCGGCATAAAATAGTAAAAAGCACATAGCATATCTAACTTTAGTGTCAAAAAGCTCACTAAGTAGCTTTGGCGAAGTCATGTACTTTTCTTTAATGCTTAATTTTCACAGCCAATAAAACGATCGATAATTATTCCATTATGCAAGCAAGGTGAATCAAATAAATTTTTTAACTTTAGACCAATATATCTGTTATTGACCCTCACAAAGAAGGTTGAAAATATTATCAAGAGTAGCGTATGATCATTTTATAAATGAGCATAATACACTGAATATTAACCAACATGGATTTCCTCACAAAAATACAAATGATGCAATTTGCCTCTCTCTTGAAGACCTTTACTCCAAATTGGATGAGGCGCGGTATTTTAAGATCTTGCAAAAGGATTTAACTACGTGAATCAGTGAGCAATGTTGAAGAAACTTGAAGTGTATGATTCCAGGCATAGTTTGCTTCAATCTATCATATCTATATCATCGAACACCGGCAGCATCTCTGAGGAAAAATTTTCGCTGACCTGGGAGCCACCCATAAATGTATATTTTGCCAAGATGGTTTAAAATATAATTTATTGATCATAATGTATTACATAAGGAACATATAAGGTTTAAATGCGCTACTGTATCATGTCGTCTCAGTTCTAGTTAACTTTAAAATTTAATGCTTATATTGAATTTAAATATTGAACCCATTATTAGTGTTCTCATTTGCATCGACTTGAAATTGAAGTTCGGCATTTAAAAGCATAGACGTTTCTCATTAGCTAAGTTGAGCAGAGAAAAACTTAACATTTTTTTTAGTCCTTGTTGAGCTATTTTGGCATATTAGACTTTTTCCAACATTAATTTTATAGTCAATATGATGCATACTAGTAAAGTTCTGGGGTTAAATTTTAGATTCCACAACGAAAACTCTGGGGATATTTTGCTGCACAACTTTCATAAATACTAACATGTCTTCAAGTTGCCATTCATATTTAATATGGTGTCTAATATTAAACTTGCATAGAGTTTAGCTCTTATTTCAAAACTTTAACGATGCAAGGGAGTTGCAATTAACATATCAAAGTTGCTGTTCCTAGCAAAGTAGCAGAGTGTTATAGAAAATATCAAACTAGGAAATAATTACATGACCACTTTTTTGCCTACCTTGCAGTTATTTATATAACGTACTTAACCGATTAGAATATTTTGACTACCCTCTGTTAACTAATGCATATTTTATTTCAGCCGACTCCACTTTCAAATCTTCACAACTCGTAAGTTTAGCTCGTTCCTGGGATACCGGCACTTCCGCAGGGGAATATGTTGTTGACACCTCACCAAACGGGCAACTGGTAATCAGAACAACAGAAATCGATGGAATCCTTAACGTAACTGCTCCCTACCATATTTCTACCAGCTCCAGAGCGTTTGCAGGAAATGTAGCGACTAATAGGAGTCTAGACGACAACAACTATAACAGATTTTGGGAATATGATAATACTGGTGATGGTGCTTAAGAATTGTTGGATATTTTGTAAAGCCATTTAGAATCCTGCAAATAAATTATGTTCTCTTGTTTAACAGTTTAGTATTTTCCATAATTATCGTTTGTAATCACTAAAACAATTAATTGCTAGTCAGTTAGCAAACTCCACGCAATTGCGAATGATGATGATGGAAACGCTTATTTAGCTCACACGCTGTGGTTTTGCGGACTGAAACGTGAATGCTTTCGAGGAACCACCTAAAGAGTTCTTGTATCAACTCGCTTTTTGTAAGCATATTCATGTAGCATACGCTCATTACGTATGGACCTAATATCTTATCTCCATTCCAAGAATGTAAAAAAATGTGTAGGGAGATGTTGCTATTCGTCAGATCATCGCTTGGTCCTTGTCTAATTCACACTAAAAAATCCGTATATAATTTAGTATAAACTGAATACTTATCTCTTACTCTTATCGTCCCTTATGGAATCTCGGTCTCATCTGTGGTACTCAAACATTTCAGTCTATTGATGGAATTTAGATCCCAGCGGTTTATTAGTCATTTTTTTGTATATCCAGTGGCGTCGCCAGCATCTTTTTTCCGGTTGAGCACTGTACGGCCCGCACTTATTTATGTTCGGGGTGCCACACTCAATTTTCGCCCAAAAGTCGTTAAAATCGTTAACAAAACAAAAAGATCGTGGGGTCGAAAACTAATAAACAACATAAACATGATGGTGAATATTATTTACATTAAATCAAACCAGTTTTTCTAGATATATAAAGAGCGGCTGCTGCAATGGAGCGTTGTTTTATAAAGGAAAGTATTTCATAAATGCTTACGTTGCTTTTGGGTGTGCACTCCACATTTTACGGGGGGCTCGTGCCCACCTAGGTCCCCTTTTGGCGACGCTACTGTGTATATCCCATCAATTTCTTCCAATATTCCTGCGTAACATGATTCAGGGCATCCTGCCAAACTATTTCGCATGCTTAGATTGAAAACTTAACACCTACACGTTTTACGTAATAAGATTTTTCCCCAGACCATATCAAGTCAATTATGATAAACTGGCAGTGATATGGAGACAGCAGAAGAACTTCAAGGCAATGCTTACGCATCGTTTCATCTGAGACGTATATTTTGGGTTTGAAGTTTGAGGGATTTTGCCATTAATAGCAGCATATTGTTAAAGGATTTTGATTGTGTGTTTCAAGCCACTCGTAAATATAATTTCTCCGCGAAGATGAAGTAGTCTGTTTATTTAAACATTTTGAATCATACAATGTATTAAAATAAAGCACTTGAACATGAAGCACCCAAATTCGGTATCAGTTCATATAATCAAGTTTTTTTCATATTGAAAAAATAATAATAAACTTTCATCTTTAACAAATCCAGATGCCATGCAAAGTAATGGACCGCGTTCCCATGCCACATTCCTTTTTTTTTATTCTTTTTATAGATAAACACACACACATTATAAGATTACAAGGCTCAATTTTCACAGCATCTCGCTCCTTTATTGCTTCGTGGAACGTGGAAAATTTGTACTTGATTTTGGTCTATACAAATCGTAAATCACTTTCAAAAGTTCCCCATTTTCATAGTTTTTCTCAAATCTTCAATGTTGGAACGACTTCTAGAACTCCTTTGGCTTCAGCATTAGCGCAATATTGCGTTGAACTGAAGTGAATTAAAGCTGAGGCTCAAACCTAAATATGTGCCTAGCACTATTCATCACATTTGTACTCCTAAAAGGGCCAATAATATATTATCTAGCTATTCCAGCATATTCATTAAGATACACTGGCATGCATAGCAAAGCTCATTGTGATCTTATCCTTTTACACTAAGAGTCCCACATCAAGGTTTGTATGTCTTTAAATTGCAATGTCTTTTAAGCAGCCCACGAACTTCCATGTGATCTTTGCGGCGATAATTATTGCTCCCATAATCCTACTATTCCCGGACAAGTTGGTGCAGATATGGCATTTTCTGGATCAGCTATGACCTTTCTACTCCCATATTGTTTGAACTGTTGATTTCTGAAAGGACCTAAGTGCATTTTTGACCATTTTCGTTTTTGCAGAAATATAGTAGACCTAGAACTCATCCCCACCATATGAGCAGCAAATGTGAATCGAGAATCCATGGTGAGCCTCTAATCTTTCATTTCAGCAACATCTGACAGTTGATTATTGTTAATTGAATAAGGATGTTCAAGTGCCATCCTAGATCGATGGAAGACAATGGAGTAACACTTTGAAGTGTTCAAGTCCATGCTGTTTAGATCACACCAAGATACCAGGAGATCCAAATCAGACTGGAGTTTCAAACAATCATCAGAGGAAGATATCTCCATGTACAAGTTTAAATGGAGGAACTGACTGTATTCGAAGCAAGATCCCAGATCATTAATAAATAAGGTAAAAAAAGGGGACCCAAATGCGCTCCCTGCGGGACTCCAGATCGAGCATGTATATTTTTGGATTCAAAATTGTTGGATCGAACAACTTGTGAACGTTGCGTTGAATAACCTGTTATCCAAATAAACATAGAACCGCTAACGCCCATGTTATTCAGTTTTGACATAAAGGCTGTATGATTAACTCTGTCAAACGCCTTAGAAAAATCCGTGTAAATAGAGTGTGCCTGAGAGACTCCCTGCAAGGCGTCCGACAGGAAATCCACATATGTCAGCAGATTAAGCTCAGTGCTCCTTCCTGCCTGAAAACCAAACTGCCGATCGATAATAAAGGGACCCAGTTCAGCTGTTAAATATTTAGTCATAATATTCTCAAAAACTTTGGGAATTGTACTCAAAATGCTAATAGGTCAATAATTGGTAACCAACCATTTTTTTCCAGTCTTATGACTTGGGATTAAGTAACTCAACTTCCAAAAATCCGGATATATCCCCAATTTAAGAGACAAGTCAAATATAATGTGCAAAGGACGGGCCAAAACGAAACTGCAATGCCTGATGAGCAAAGGAGGTACACCATCAGGACCGGGTCCCTTATTTATATCTAAGGAATTCAAGGGCGAATATGATATAGTGATATAATAACTTATGATATTACTGTTTGGAAAGTCCAAACGGTTGGTATTAACACTGGGACATTGCTTGTCGCTATAAACATTAGCAAGTAATCAGCAAACAGATTGGCTATCGGCAAACCTAAAGTACTACTATCACCATTGTAATGAAACTCACCAGGAATTTCATTATATTTTCTATTTGAATTAACAAAATTCCAAAATTGTTTCGGGTTTGTGTCAGCGAATTTTCTATGAAAGCTACAAAATTATCGTAAGAATTCACTGACAACCTCTTGCAAAGCAACCGCAACCCGGAAAACTCGTGCTAATCGTCCTGACCCAGATGAGATCCGTTTAAGGGGGACTCTCGATCGCCGAATAAATAATATCGTAAAACATATTTACAATGTGATCCAAATGGGCATGTACGAGAATAACATCCCAGCAAAAGTCTCCCAAATAATCATTTATGGAATTGAAATTAGCCGACTTGAAATATCTGTAATAGCCATCACACAATATAGAGCTATTTTTACTGTCCGAGTAAAATGACACTGTACATGCAACGGTGGATGATATTCATCCTGGGGACAACACACATTGATCCGCTCTATGCACTAGATATAGATATTGAGGGTGGTCCTCCGAAAGCATATCAATATTTTCACTGAACGTAATATAAACAGCGGTTGGTGAACGCGGAGGAAGATATGCGCCAGCAAGAATTAGTGACCTTCTTCCCTTCTCAATGAGGACAAAAGGATCCTCAATGAGGAAGAAAATCCTTAATATCATCATTCACTGAGAGTTGCCTACGCTTGATACTACTATGGACCGCCATCAAAACATCCCCCCTTCTGGAGTGAACACTTGTTTGTAAAGAACGATCTCTTCTGTAAATTCGGTAATTATCCATATACAACTGAGCATCGCTGAAGGTCTCGTTGAGCCAAGTCTCCACAAAAATAATAATCTCATAGAGGCTCCCGGGGACGGATTCAACAATGACAATAATACGATGTTTACTCCATGATACATGAACATTATACTGTTTGAGGGAAGAACTACAGCCTGAAGATAATTATTATCGATCAAATGTTATACAAAGGCCAGGGAATAAACCTAAATCGAAGATCAAAGGCACTTGAATACACTTTGAATTATTATTATGCAACATTTTTGGAGTTTTGTATTTTAGTGTATGCGTTTTCAACGTCTTTCGAATGCCTATTTTTATTAGTTTGAATTTGTTTCAGTACTAAAACGACACAAAAAGAAGAAGCTAATAATAATTTTATAAAAATTTGTTGTTTTTCTGGAATACTTTTTGTGTTTCGTGAATTGACGTTTAATATAAAACAAACGATTAAGAAAAAGAAATAAAGGAAACATACATAATAACTTGCATCCAATCAGCCACAACCTGCTGGTATTTATCTAACGATAATATAAATTTCCATTAAACTGTTTAGTACAAAATTACATCAGTTTAGGATTTGGCTCGAAATCCAACTTTTATAACAATCAAAACACTTGAGGTAATATCAAAAAATATTTACGACCCTACTTCATAGATATTAAAAAATATGAGATAATCCGAATGTATAATAAAGAGTCAGTTATTCCTGAGGTTTTTACTGCTAAGCAGAGAAAATGGGTAAGTACCGTCTCTAAAATTTAAATAAAAAATTGGTGAAATTAATATATTATTTCTTATTAATATTAAGCAAGTTTTACCTAGTCAACGTATTTCTTTATCACTTGCAAATGTATTAAAATATATTCATAATAATGTATTGCCGTTGATTTGTGAGATTATTGCATTGGTAACCTAAATCCTAAATGTTACTATAATTTTAAAGGAGCTGTAACGAAGATATTCTTGGCATCACTGCTGGCATTCGTAGCTGCCAAGCAAACCTATCCAGGAACGACCACTCGACCTATTCTTTCTGCTTCTGAAGCTGCCAGATTATCTCAGGAAAACTATCTTCAAGGATGGAGCGTTGAAAGTATTTCTATTCCTTCAACTCCCGACTACGTTGTAGGAAACGGCCAGCCTTACACCGATATTCAGGCAGCTGTGAATGCAGCTGTTAATGCTGGTAAGTTAAATTTGGCCAAGTTTTACTTCTTTATCATGCTGCCACTTTATATTGTTATTAATTTTATTATTTTGTAATGATGAAAATTGAGTGGTATCTATCTCTAGATTAAAAAAATATTTAGAATGAGATGAAGTAAGAATAAAGAATTACCATAGTTAAGTAATAATATTGATTGTATGCATGCGTCATCATTAGATTCTGAATAATTATTTTTTCTTTCATATGATTTGTTAGTCGATATTCGAGAAATAATGACTTTTGTGACCCCTTTAAAAGGAAAAGCCATCAAATTACAATTAAAAAGGAAAATTTAGATAGAAGATGTAAATATAAAATAATTCAGTAAGTGCATTTATCGAAAAGAAAAGACATTTGATTACAATACCTGATATATTAACACATTAACTCTATAAAGGGCTGTATTAAATTTATATACATGTGGACATTACAAATATGGAACATGGGAAAATATATTTTGACTATATGACAGTTCAATGGGACAGATGAAGGATGACAGTTAGATGAAGTATATACAACCGTTCAATAAGATATTATAGCTAATTATCTAGTTCATACAATCACTGAATTATTAACAATAAACATATCACTAATCATATATTTTCCGAATATTACGCGTATTTATAATTAACCATTTTTACTTGCATCACATTTCTGGTTAAATCACACTAACCTTTTCTCTTTTATTATTTTATAAGACTTGTAACTTAACTGACTGGACTATTATGAGAGTAGCGGCTTTTACGCAATTCGTAATATAATGATTTTTCTCTGTTTGTGTTCTTAATATTTTAATTAACTTTCCGAACACGTATTCACTGATTCACTTTAAACTTGAATTAGATTGTTATACTTTGTAACGTACACTTATTATGCAGAAATTTTCACGTGTCAAACTCCCTATTTTTGTGATGTTTTTAATCCGGCAACCTTCTGAGAAAATGCTCTCTTATGCACATCCCCCTGTGTGTCGACTCACCAGCAAAGCTGGCATACCCACTAAAAACTCAGCTCTGTTCCGACTTGTGTTTTAACCCCCTAGGGGCCTCCACGCAGGTCGAAGGGAGGTCTTTCGGGATTTGTTCCTATTAAGTCCTGATCTTCCTATTCTGGAGCTTAGCTGTGATTACTAAGATCACGCTTCGCTTGATTGTTGTGTCGTCCTAGTTGGGATATAAGAAGCAGGATTGGATGTTACGCCATTCCTGCTTTGAGCTTCCTGGCATAGGTCGTGTCTTTTGCGATTACACAATTTTTGTGGTTAGCGCATCTGCGTCTTCTTGGGTCGTCGGTATCGTAATATATTGCTTGCCTCAGATTTTCATCGGCATGGTTCTTTGCTTTTTGGAATACGGGCCTAGCCCTTTCGACTATGAACTCCTCTATCGGTCGCCACTGTAAATTAGCATGCAGGTCGGCATTTCTAATGAACTAAGATACGCCAGCTGCCCTCCTGACTAGCATGTTTTCCGTTCCAGATAATCATAGTGAGTTTAGTCTTCAGTGACATTTGGCTATGACTTCCGATCATGGGATTTAGCATAGCCATTGCCCGTTTGATTTTATCTCGTGCCGATTGGATGTGCCTTTCCCATATCAAGCTACGGTCCAGGTACTCTCCAAGGTACTTGATTTCATCGCTCCAAGGTACATCGATGTTTTTTAATCCGGCAACCTTTGGCCTGCGTTTTGCACTAATTCACCTTGATTTTCCAGTTTGTCATCCATATTGTGAGTTCATCTGTTGCCTCCTGTAGCACAGCGCTTATCTTTGTTGTATTGTTGTAGGCAAATCGTATCAGTGTACACCAGCATACAATTAAATTTGCGCGTCGTCAAATGATGGTATAACATGTGTGAATATTGAGTACAGGGACGGTCCAAGGGCTGAGCCTTACCTCAAGTATCCTGGGCCTGGAAGTTTTGCCTTTAATTCTCCCAAGAATTCTTCTGTCTGCTAGGTAGCTCCGTAGTTCCGAGTTCATCGAGTCTTCTCAGGATCACTCTCTCAGCCACCTTGCTCACAGCCGAGAGGAGACTGATGGGTCTGTAATTTTCTGGATACGTAGTATCTTTTCCTGGCTTAGGTATCACAATCACCTCAGCCTCCTTCCACCTGCCAGGAAAGTGGCCAAGTCTCCTCATCGCATTGATGATGTTCGCCGTGGCTGTGATGCCCTTTTTTGGGAAGCTTCTTGAGCTGATTTTGTCAGCACCTGGTGCTTTTCTGACTTCTGGCTGGGATTTGTATATTTAAAAGCTTTCGCTTACAATTATTGTGAAAATGCCGATCACCTAAAAACCTACAGGACACCGGAGTAGTACCTGAAAGGGATAATGCAGTGCTGTGGCCTGGAATATGTTAGAAATATTGTAATTCATGTATTTAAATTTTTTTAAATGATTTACGATTATGTCGACGAAACCAGTCAAGATAAGTTATCATTAAAATACTTGTATAAGAGAAATAAAAATGTTTTTATTAAAAAGATACATTAGGGTTCAACGTGTTCAACAGCTTCAACTACATCAGTAAATATTAGTTAATACTTAAGTCCTTATATAAGTA
This sequence comes from Pissodes strobi, assembly GCA_016904865.1. Lineage (NCBI taxonomy): Eukaryota > Metazoa > Arthropoda > Insecta > Coleoptera > Curculionidae > Pissodes > Pissodes strobi. The sequence continues at coordinate 56,170 of MU188829.1, forward strand.
CCAGATAAATATATCCATTAATTTTCGGTAGTTTTTTATATGTTCCCTTACGATGATATAATGAACTTATAAATAATCTACATGGTTTTGCCTCCAAATTAGTGTGCTTTTAACAATTCGTTGCGGGGCCTTTGGTTATTACGGCCAAGTAGGTACTATAGAATCTGAAACTTTTTAAGAGATATACTACCCTACTTAATATTTTTCAGCAGTTTCTTCAATTTTTAAAGAAATTTAAATTATACTGGACCTTTCGTCATAATTATTGGCATTTGTTGTTATATCAATGGAATTTGATTATTTATCTATTTATTTATTTATTTATTTATATACGGAAACAGTAATAAAATATATATAACAATATGGCTGAAGCAATATCACAACATACAACTAAGTAACCCTATACTAGTTCCATAATTATTCTAGAAATATGTTTCTTGAACTGGTTAAATTTAAATCTAAATGTATCGCAATCGTGATCGAAATCATATTTATTGTACAATTTACACATAAGGGTGAGAGTGTTGTGCATGGCGAAATTTGTGCTGTTGGTAGGCATGTAGAAAAGCGACGTGTGGTCGCAAAGTTGAGTGAATCTAGCAAACGTTCAGAGTTAATACTCCCCACCAAAAACTTATAGAAAAAGCAAATGGAAGACTGCGCTCTCCTGGACTCCAATGTATGAATCGCCAAGCGATCCAACACAGGCCCATAACTAATATAATATGGGTTATGTGCAGCGGTATGAACAACAATTTAAAAACGCCACGCAACAACACGCAAATACCTGCCCTAAATACCCTCCAGAGCGGCTATATGCACCTGTTGATATGGAGACCATACCACAGAGGCATCCTCCAAGAGAGATCTGACGAGGGAGCAATACAGCATTAATAGACAAATCTGCAGTGTTTCGCGTCATAAGACCAAGCATACGTGTAGCGTTTATAACTATCATAATGTAGTGCTCTTGAAAGTTAAGCTTAGAGTCCAGAATCATGCCCTTATTAAACTTTTAAGAATCAGTGCTCGATCACCAAATATATAAATATTTCTCATAAGCGCTGTTTTCCGAGAAAAAGATATAGAGAAACACTTATCAATGTTCAACTGAAGTCCATTGTCTTGGCACCAACCGCTCAGTCTATCCAGATCACTTTGTATCAGCATGCAGTCCGAACGTTCCGGAACCTTTCCAAACAACTTTAAATCGTCAGCGAATAATGAAAATTTCGAATTGACAATCGCACTACCAATATCATTTAAAAATAAATTAAACAATAATGGTGCACAGTGAGAGCCCTGCGGCACCCCCGATGCTACCCCTATTGCAACCGACAAAATGTTGTTAACACGAACATACTGAGAACGATCATTCAGAAAGCTTGCAAACCAGTCAACAGTCAACCAAGACATCACCAAAACCCAGAGCTCTAAGCTTAGCTACCTTGGGAAAGTCAGTGTAAATACTGTCAACTTGAAGTCGGTTCTCCAAGGCATTCAGCAAGGGATTCTCGTAAACTAGAGATTAGCGGTCGTGGATCTACCCTCAGTAAACCCGTGCTGTTCAAGTATAATAAGATGTTTGCAAGCTGAAGCAAGTACTAAGGAATCAAAAAGTTTCGGAATGGCTGAACTTATCGACACTCCACGGCAATTTTGTACATCAGCTCGATTTCCAGCTTTAAATATTGGAGTGATAAAGCTTATTTTCCAGTAATCTGGAAAAACACCCGTTCATAATGATAAAGAGAATAAATGAAGCAGAGGTTTACTCAGAGTACACACGCACGCCTTCAACAAGAAGGAAGGTACACCATCAGGCCCGTATGAGTAAGTAGCCTTCATATTACTAATATCGAAGACGTCCAACAATGACAGGCCCACGTTTGGAAGGTTTACAGGTTCCGGAAAATTATAAGAAGGTACATTGTAATTTTCATCTATGTCTTTGACTCGACGTCTGTTTTGCCACCGACGACCCGTCAGACTGCTGCGAAGAGATCATGCAAGTAATCTCCTCAGGAATGGAAGCATACATCCCAAATTCCATCAAGTTACCATCAAAAGGAAAGCCCTGGTTCGACAAAAGATGCAAAAGAGCTGTAGGAAGGAAACAGCAAGCCTATAAGTACTGGCAGCAAAATCAGACCGCTGAAAATCGCAATTATTTTATCGAAGCGAGAAACTAGTGCAAGCGTGTGATCGACGAAACTAAGGACAAACACAATCAAAGGATCAGGAATAAACTTTTGCAATGCCCCAGTGGCTCCAGGAATTTCTGGTCGGTAGCAAAGGCAGTAAGTAACAACTTCACAAAAACGTCTCTCCCACCTTTGACGGACGAACGTGGCATCACGGCGACTACAGCCAAGGAAAAAGCAAACATGCTCGCCAAAATGTTTTCATCGCACTCTACCTTAGACGTGCCGCAAAGCAAGACTCTCCCCACTATACCGAACATCAACACCACCATGGCAGAAGTCAAGTTTTCTCATCGTGATATTCGCAAAATCCTTAAAGAACTAGATACGCAAAAGGCATCAGGACCGGACGGAATACCTGCCATCGTGCTAAAGAACTGCGCCAACGAACTAACACCCGTTTTTTCCAGGCTTTTTTCTCTTTCTTACAGAAAAGGGATTTACCCATCCTCTTGGAAAGTCGCTCGAGTGCAACCTGTTCCAAAAAAAGGCAAGAAAACCACGCCCTCAAACTATCGCCCGATTGCCTTGCTTCCAATAATCTCCAAAGTCATGGAACGTGTAGTCAACCAGCAACTACTCAAGTACCTCGAGAGCAACAGAATAATCAGCGATAATCAATACGGCTTTCGCAAAGAGAGATCGACAGGAGATATATTGGCCTATGTCACTCATATATGGAGTAGGGCAATTGAAAACTACGGAGAGTCTCGAGCGATTGCGTTGGATATTTCAAAGGCATTCGACAGAGTTTGGCATGACGGACTGCTCAACAAACTGCCGTCCTTGGGACTGCCCGCCTCTCTCTGCAGCTGGCTGGCCAGTTTCCTTAAGAACCGATCCCTACACGTTGCAGTCGATGGACACATCTCGGACACATTCACCATCAACGCGGGCGTGCCTCAGGGCGCAATACTTTCACCAACTCTGTTCCTCATCTATATTAATGACCTGCTGATCGAAACGAATAATCCTGTTTACAGTTTTGCAGATGACAGTACCCTTGTCTCCCACTTTAGATCAGAAAAACCCTTACCAGCGACTGAGACTCATCACCGCAGACAGGAGCAGATTGCAGCAATTAATCAAGACCTGGAGAAAGTTCAAACTTGGGGCGACCGAAATTAGGTCCAGTTCAATGCAGCAAAGACCCAAGCAGCAACGTTTACTAAGAGGGCCAATACAGCGGGCCCTGACATCATTATGGCAGGATCGACCATTCCTTCATCCTCGTCAATCGGGCTGCTGGGTGTCTCGGTCAACAGCAATTTGTCATGGCATGACCATGTTGCTAACATCGCAAAATCAGCCTCCCAGAAGTTGGTGCGCTGTTTCGCAACAAAAAACTCTATACACCGCAGCAGTTGCTCTTGCTGTACAAAGCGCAAATAAGACCGTGCTTAGAATATTGCTCACATATCTGGGGTGCCGCACCAAAGCATACCCTTAAGCTGCTGGATTCCATTCAGAAGAGGGCTGTGCGTCTCGTCGGCGATCCGGAGTTGACCCGGAATCTGGATAGTCTGGAACATCGCAGACATGTGGCCGAGATGTCTCTGTTTTACAGATACTTTCACGGCAGATGTTCCCAGGATTTGGCCCGCATAATCCCGCCCCTGGCAACTGAACTGACCTGGATCTGAAATTAAGTTAACATCAACCCTCTCAATCGTGCCTATTTTCCAAGGAGTTGGGCCCTAGGCCCTAACAAATTTTCGGGCCCCAATATGACGTCGGCTCCCACTTGATTTTTTTTTTGATTTCGTACTCAAAACATTAATTATAATGTAGTTTTTTTATTCAGATTTAAATTAAGTATAAATTTGCATTAATTTTAATAAAAAATAACAGATTTTAGAAAAACTAGAAAAGAAACACGATATAAGATTTAAAAAAATGTATTGAACCAAAGCATAAATTAGTAAAAATAAAATGATATTTAAAATAACATAAATACACTGAGGTTAACATATCACTTTTCTTCGGAAAAAGTTTGGATACATAAGGGTAAACAGCCAGATTTGGGACTATACCCTAACTACTCATTTTTTCGCCGTTTACTTTAACTTTGTAAAATGCTGAACTTTGTAAGTGCCTATTTTTTTACTGTCAAAATTGTTTTGCACGCCCACTTACTTTGTCTGTATTTTGTGCTGGTGTATTTTTAATAAAATGTTTTTTTATCAGCCGACGTTTTGTCGAGTTGTTGTTTTTGTTTAATAAAGATTAATTTTGTTTTGGAATTCAGACTATAAAGATGGCGAAACAGTATCCTGATTTTTTTTTTAATCGAGGAAATGTTTATTTAAAAAAATATTCTTATAATTATGTAGTTTTTTTATGTTGCACATTTGGGCCCCACTTGTCATTGGGCCCTAGGCCCGGGCCTAATGGGCCTAATGGTAAAACAGGCCCTGCTCAATATACTCATTATAGCACAGGTCACGCAAGGTTTTACTCACGAAGGTCAGAAAAAATGGTATAATCTTCGAGAGAGCCTGTTCTTCTAGATTGTACATGTGTTACCTTCTTTTAGTTATAAGACTCCTTAATTCCCTTGAAAACCACACAGGAAATGTGGAGGACTTAAAGCGCTTAATAGGTACAAAAGCTTCAATTCAGTCACTTAAATGTTATGTTTTAGGAGGCTCATCCAGAAAGTATATTGAAATTCAACCAGGAACATACGCCCAGACCGTATATGTTGCCGGAAATGTTCCATTGACGATTTATGGATCTGGCAACAGTCCTGCTGATGTCAGCATTATTCTTAGCCAACCAGCTGATATGAGTGTCTCAGCATGGATCAATCAGGTTAGTTTTTATAGAGTCATCAAACCATCTGATTATTTTTTGATAAATTAAACCTTTTTGGAGAAAATTGACAAAATGTATTTTCATGAACATTTATTTAGTAAATACTAAATTTACTTCTAAAAAATTAACACTAAAGAAAATGATAAAATCAGATGTAATGTAGGATGTAAGGATTTTCGCACTCTGGTTCAAATATGGCGATTTTCTTTAATTCTTTGAAATCCTCCGTTTAATCGTTATATTAGTTCTTCTCTTCTATGAACAGGCGTTTTATATACAATTTCCTTCAAATGCCAGAAATGAAATCCAAAAAACCAACAGGACCTCGACGTCCAACGAACATCGCATATTTAATTAAAATCATGGGATTTGGTATAGCCATTGATCGCTTGGTTTTGTCTCTTGCCGCTTGGATGTGCCTTTTCCATGTCAAGCCACGGTCCAAGTGCACTCCAAGGTACTTGACTTCGTCCCAAAGTACATGTTCTTATCCGAATGTGCGGTCCGGCAGCCTTTCTCCTCCTCTTGAGGATTATGGCCTGCATTTTGCGCTCAGTCACCTTGACTTTCCAATTTGTCATCCATGTTGCAAGTTCGTTTGTTGTCTTCTGTAGCACTGCGCTTATCCTCGTTCTATTTATTGTTCTGGGCAAATTGTATCACTGTATCATTAGCATACAATGAAATTCAATTGCCTCAAGAAATGAAAATCGAAAAAACCAACAGGACCTTCACGTCCAATCCAACGAACATCGTATATTTAATTAAAATAAGCTCAAACATCGGCTGTAAATTGTACAGAGGCCCATCATGTTGGAACCACATGCGACGTCTTATATGTAAAGGAATCAATTCCAGCAAATTATTAACCATACCATAAGGCTGGTAAGTAAAACAATTAATTCATTATCAATAATGCCGGCCCATGTGTTGATAGGAAATTGTGAATTGGCTATTCTCAGTAAATTTGAATTCTCGCCAGCCCAGATGTGTACATTTTGAAAATTTCTTATACCTTTTCGGATCAATGATGCTTCATCTGTGAATATTACAATCCGTGAAAAATTGTTATCGTGCCTTAATTTCCTCAGAAACCACTGGCAAAATTGTTTCCTACGAACAAACTCCCTAGGCAACAAACCTTGGACTGTTGTAATGCGGTGAGGCCGCAATTGTTGCTCTTGTCGAGTCTTTAACACAGAGGACGCTGATATATTTCCCAACTCATTTGCAAGAATTCTTGTACTTGTAGTTGGATCATTTTGACACAATGCTGGAACCACATGTGACCTCTTACATCCAAAGGAATCAGTTCCGGCAAATAATTAACGATAAAATCTAAATAGGATTCATGGTTATTAGGCAAAACAACTGGCCCAATTATTTGATTATGAATAATGCCATTACCCATATGTTGAAGGAAAATTGGCATTGTGAATTGGCTAATCTCAATTAATTTAAATTCTCGCCAGCTTAAGTCTGTAAATTGTGAAAATTTATTATACCTCTTCTGGTAAATTATGCTTCATCTATGAATGGTACAATTCATGAAAAATTGCTCTCGTGCCCTAATTTCCTAAGAAACCACTGGCAAAATTCTTTACTGGGCAAAAATCTCTAGGCAACAACTCTTGGAGTCTTGTAAAGTAGTAAGGTTTCAATTGTTGCACAGAGGACGCTGATATATTTCTCAGCCCATTTGTAACAATTTTTGTACTTGTAGTTGGGTAATTTTAAACACTATTCAAAATAGCTTCTTCAACTTGAACAGAGCGTGGGTAGTTTCTGTGTCAGAATGAAACTTGGCTGGTTGTAGAGGATCGGTTTGCCGCAACCAGCGAAGTAAATGTTTAAATAGAGCCTTATGCGGAATTTTTCTTTGAAGAAATTTTTGATCATACATTCTTACTGCCTCGTGCGGATTTGGCTTCGCTTCACCATAAACTAAAAGCAAGTCGGTCAACTTATGTAATTTGTAAAAATAATGTTTGCATAACTAAAAAATTCACTTTACTTACAAGCCATAATATCAAATTTATTTAATTGTCAATAGAGCATCACCTATCAATCTTCGAAAACCTATTTATTTCTCTCGCATACATGGCAAAAAGATGAACAAATATGCACTTTGTCAATTTTCATGCAATAATTGTTTTTTTTTTTCTTTCAAAAGGAGGTAAGATAGGAAAACAACTCAAAAGAAATAAATAATGAAAAACTGGACCTGACCATTTTAATCTGGTTAAAGCAAAATGGGAACCTTGGCACTATAAATACTATTGCCAAATTTCAACAAAATCGGTAATAGGATATTTGAGATATTTTAAGAAAGCTGTTTTTTTTTTTAATGTTTAATGCCCTTGAAAACGAAGCATTTCCGGACCTATGTTAATAGGAACTTTTTTTTTGTATTATTGGATCACGTATCTCCAACCAAGCGTTGGCATATTTCTTTTGAAACCCCCGCATATGCCGACAGATCAAGTACAATTCTAAATAGGAGGATATTGAAACGCGGCATTTAAAATAATAATTGCCTCTGTATGAATTCGTGCGAAAAAAAGACAGAGTGTGCTAAAATTTACGATACTGTCATATGGCAGGGTTAATTGTATTTTTTCTATTTGAATTTATCGCTATCTAAGCTCACTCAAAATTGTTTCAGGTAAATCCTGGCGGAAGCCGCTACCGATCAGGAGATCCAGCTTACAGCATATACAATAACTGCGCTTCCAAAACCGATACCATCGGTACTACTTGCAGTTCCATTTTTTGGATTACGGCTAACGATGTCCAGGTTTACAACTTGCAGGTCACCAATACGTATACTTCAAACGGAGTTGGACAGTCGGTTGCTTTAAAAACCGATGCCGATAGAGTCAGACTTTCTACGCTGAATTTGATTTCACGTCAGGTGAGAATTAATTAGCAATTACTAATTGCGGCACAGAAATCTGAGATACTATCATGGGCAAAACTTGTAAACCAGATTATTTTACGATCTCCAAATATCTCAAGATTATCCTATAATATCTATGTTTACGCCTTTTTTATTACCTTTGTTTACCTTAGAATTCATAAATTAATCTAAAATGGTTACTATATTTTCTCTATCATTTATTGATATTGTATCTGAAACTAACATAAACCTTTTATCTATTTTCAACAGTAACAAGTTAAATCATTTGTACATAAAGATGCACCAGTTTGCTCCAGTTTCACAAACCATCTGATCTGGATTAGTATTCCAGAGGAGATTTTTAGTAATAAGTAACAGTTTCAGTTTAAACGTTGATAAAACTGGAATGATTTTGAGATACCTCAAGAAGGTTCATTGTGAAGTGTATTAACGGACCACTTAAATGCATTTATCTAAATCTTCCTGAAATAGCAAATTTGTCTTTGAATTGCCCAACAGTTCCCCCTGATTACGTTTGAAGATGCCAGGTTACCTTTGAGGACCCCATATTACCTTTAAAAACTCCATATTATCTTTGAAGACTTCTGATTACCTAAGACTACTTCTCTGAATTACGTTGGATATTCGCGCTGTAGACCAAATAATTATCTCAGTGACAGATGCCCAGATAGAATCAAATTTTTAGATACCCTCTAATACCAAATTAGATTCTTATGGAGGTATAAGCTTGCATATTGTTTCTTCTTAATTTTTACATTATAAACTAAGAACCGAGAACCGTTATTTGTTGTAAATGTTTGTCTTCTCTTAATTCTGAAGGAAAAGTCTCAAATTTCACTTGTTGAATAAATCTTCACCATCTTGACTCGATATAACCATCACTATCAAATAAACTAGCAATCAGAAGTTGTTGTTCCTTAATTATTAGTATTTATATCTTCGAAGTCATTATCATTAAGACAATATGTACTTATCAAGATGTAATGTATAAACAAGAAGATCCATTATGCATATTATGCAAAAAAGAGAAATTACGCTGCAAATCATGCCTGACAAAAAGGTCAAATATTCTATAATTATTCTAAATATTAGCTTTGTTTATTCATGCATCTGGATATTAACAAGCTCTGTCCCAATCCTATAAGCAAATATGATTTTTTTTATGGGCATTTGGGTCCCCTTTAGCCTGTGAATGCCTACATGTGACTGCTGCCAAAGAATATTATAGTACACAAAATTTTCTTTGCTACTGCTTAAGAGTCGACTTCTGCAGACATTGTGTCGAATTTTGTTACATAAAATAGGTTCTTGTGATATTTTGAGAGTATTACTAACATCAAAGGCATTAAGGCACTATTTTTATGGAATATGTGAATATTTAAGAGAGTGAAGCCCATTCCTGATATATCTGCTTTGACCTTTGCTACAGGTCACAACATTTCCCTTAGGAACGCGTGGACGTTCTTTTCCTAGGGTAGGTTAAAGGTGTAGAATGGAATTTTTGGTAGATTGCTCAGTATTTATTTTGGAAATGGGATGCGATGTTGATGCTGCATTTGCTGCTAGTTGTAGCGAAGTAAAGACTGATTTTAATTTTTTGATGGATGGGCTTGCCGTTGATCGCCCTTGGCGCTTGGAAGCCCCGAGAAGCGCCGTTCGAATTTTGTTTTGGTGCTTTGGTTGTTGTTGGAACCTTTCAGAAATTCTTTTTAATCCTAACTTTGTCGTTTGAAGCTCTTGCGCTAAGATATTTCAATCTTCTGCAGCTGGTTGACGTTGCCTGATCATCGGAGGGTCTGGATTGATGTCTTGCTTTATCACCGTACACAAAATGCTATTTTATACTCCGATAGAAAAAGTCATAATAACTAAGAATTACCGTCCAAACTGTATTGGGCCCTTGCTGTTCGTCATATATATATTAATGACTTTTCCTCATTTCACTCTACACACTAGTGCATATGATTTGCAGCCGATGTATGATGTATGTTATGTAATAGTAAAATTATCGTAGATTTAAAAGCTTAAAGAGCTGAGATTTGGTTTTTGTCCAGATCCCATAAGCAAACATGATTTTTTTTATAGGACACCCTTTACGCTGGTTCAGGAAAAACTGGAGTAACTCAACGAGTCTACGTAGACAACACATATATTGAAGGGGATGTTGATTTCGTCTTTGGTGGAGCCTCCACCGTTTTCACTGGAGTAACTTTTAAAGCTGTTTCCGATAGACATCCATCTGGAGCCGTGTTTTTCGCTCCCAATACTGCTCCTGGTAACAGTTACGGATTCGTAGTTATAGACTCTGTTATTACAGGTATAGTAAATATTTTATTATTTTTTTATATGTGTATTACAATGTCGAATTTTAATCTAAATAATCCACCTATATTCACAAAAATATAGCTAAAATGCAATGTATTAAATATATATACCTATAAAAAAAGAAACCAAATTCCGAGAAAAAGGAGAAAAGTTAAGGGGATTAAGATGAAAACATCGTATCATGACAAAAACTCGAAATGTTTAACCAAAACCTACTGAAACATTAGTTTAGGTAACTCAATGTCACTACCACTATATTCATATTTGAATATTTATCATGAGAAAATCAGATTGCTGCCATAGACTTCAAACGACCTATAGTTGTTTAACTATAAATTCATTGACTAAAATGATATAAAACGATAAGATATATGCGACCTACAGTCGTTTAACTATAAATTCATTAATTAAAATGATGTATAACAATATCGATAATAAAGGTCCTTAAATAAAACAAAATAGATTTTACTTGTATCTAGTAGATTTGCAGAAACTGGCGTTTCCTGTGAAGGTACCTCTGTACCCTGTGGTCGTATCACCTTGACAAAAAGGTCGATGAATAGCTAACTAACGCCGGCAGCATCAGCCGATGAATGTCAGCCACAAAAGGAGAAAATCCTATCTCATGGAAGGAATCCTATCTCACAGATGGACCCTTTAAAAAAACTGGTCACCACACTAGTTCATCACAGAACGCTTATAGGCGATATGGCAATAATATTAGAAAATATACACTCTACTTCATTTGCTAAATACTGCAACGACACAATCAGACGGAAATTAGACCTGAGAGTCAAAAATAGCAACAATAAATTCTGATACGGAAAACCGACTGCTCGCCTTGGGTGTTCCAACGAGAAGGGCTACCAATTGTCTCAAAAAAGAATATATACCACATGTGTCAAGTGGCGCTGCAAACGGATTCATTCTTTGAGCTGCTCGGAACAGCGGAAGTAAAGTCGCGAGAAGTAAGGTAGCGAAAGTATCGATAACACAAATCGACCAATAAAAGAAGAAAATCGCACTACGGTATTTTGTAACATTTACAACGCTACACTCCCTGAATTTTTAATTTTAGATCTATCAGCGACAACCCTAAGGATATTCTGTTTGCGAATGGAGCAGAATAGGCGTTTATTTTCAGAATTCATTGCTTTCTATGAAAAATCAAACATATATTCAATAATTAATATATACTCCAAACTAACGTTTATGTGAAAATAGAATTAAAAATAATTCAGCAATTCATTTGCTACAGGAAATATCAATATAGGAAATAATAATTGCATGGCCACTCAAAAAATATTAAGCACCTTGGAATTAATTAAAGAAGATGTTGGAGATGATCAAAACCCTTGACTCACTAACGCATATTTTATTTCAGGCGACTCCACCTTCAAATCCTCAAAAGTTGCCAGTTTAGCTCGTGCCTGGGATACCAGCACCGCCGCAGGAGAATACGTTGCTGGTACCTCACCTAATGGCCAATTGTTAATCAGAACTACTCAAATCGATGGAATCCTTAATGTAAACGCACCCTACAGTACTGCCACCAGCTCCAGAGCATATGCAGGAAATATAGCCACCGACAGGAATTTGGACAATAACAACTATAACAGATTTTGGGAATATGATAATACTGGTGACGGTGCTTAAGATTTTTTTGATATTTTGTAAACTAGAATATACGTTATATGGTTTATCATTGTTTTAATTTTTACCGCCAGCACACTCCACGGTATTGCAGAAAAAGATACGAAACTTCTTCATGAAAAACATTAAAAAACCGGAAAATGTAATACTATATGTCCACTGGCATCGAAAAAATCTATATTTTATATCGTACTTTAATCATCTGTTCAACTGGAGGATACCCCCATGCCTCTTCCATAAATCCTCATAGCGAAGAAAATAAATCAAATTTTTATATCCAGTCATGTATTACGTACTTATCTTACATACAAACATATACCTATACATAAGAACAGATAGCCTCGTCAAATAAATCAAATCAATTAAAATCAAATCAAATAATCATAAAAAATGCAGATTTATGATAAAAAAAAATAGTAATTAAATGATTTGGCGTCAATTATTAAAAAACACCCCTACAAAACTCTGTTTCTCTTGAACGAGTGTTAGCATTTATGCTTCCACCTCAGAATATAATACTCAACCTAAGAATCCAGCAAATGCTTGCATAATAGACCATTTTCAACTTCCTAATGTTCAACTATTTTGACATAACTCTTAACAAGTGCCATTCACTTTCCTGCAGACATAATCCATCTGCTCAACCCAATCCAAATTTTGGTCTATATGAATTCCAAGAAGTTTCATGCTTTTATGTAAAATCAAAATTTGAGAGACAAGGTCGAATTATTGTGGAACGTAACTATTTTTTGTTTGAGACCCATTAAGAAGAAGGCCCCCGACGCTTCCCTGGCAATGCCCAACATAAGTTCCCTTGTTCAACTAACTGTTTCATTTCTTCACGCTTTATCACAACTCATTGCTTCTTGTGTGCCAGATATGACCTGATCCATAGAAGGAGGCTCACTCACACACCTGATGTTCTTCCAAATTTTGTTAAGCAAGATGTTGTAGTTTCAACTGTCAAAGGTTTTTGACAGATCTAGGAAAATTCCAATTGATAGATTTTGTTTTCAAGGGGATCTGTGATTTTGCAGCAATATCATAAACTGCTGTTTGTACCGATCTGCCCTTAGCCATGTTGGGAGTTACTTGAAAATTTGGAACAAGACTTATAGGTCGATAATTTTTTGCTAGGTTTTGTTCTTGTAAAGTGGTTTACCCAAAGACAACTTTAAAGCAAACTGTCCATTATATGCTATAATGGTAACGCAAGCTCCTCCTTATATTTCCTCTCCAAATTAGCAAAACTTTCCTCATATATAACGCTCCAATTATTTTTGTTCTGCAATGTTTCGGGTTATGAAAAAAAATACTATTTACAGGGATACTGAAAGTTACGGAAATTCTCTGCGGTAAGCCGTCAAGAACACTTAAATCTGCATTAATAACGAATATGTCAAAGTTATCACATATAGCTTCTGGATCACTAGATATCAAACAATCAATATGTGTAGTTTGATTACCACTGATCTCTCCAACAACCTGCCAAACCCATCTTGATCTATTTTCGCTATTTTCGATATGTTTACTATATTCTGACGACATATTCTATGTTAGTAATTGATTATATTGACGTTTTTTGCCTTTTATGAATTCGCATACCCCCCTTTCACCTTAATCAACAAGAGTAACACATGCAAGTTATTCTTACACTGTTCATTTTTCACTCGAAGGAAGATATTCAAAATATTCTTTGTTTTCAGTTTTAACAAGGCGCCTCTTTACAGCACCATTTTTATTACCTACTTCTAGCTTAAAAATGATTTTCTGTTCCGTATGTTCCAATATCCATGAGTGTTTAGTACTGAAGAACAAAAGGAGTCTTAGTTATTGTAGATATGGCCAATGCAACTGCTGCCAGTGTCGCATATGCGAGTGTAAATCAAAACAGAAGACACAACATTAAAGGCAATAGTAAAAATATAGAATCAACACCATTCTTATCACTTGTATTCCTAATATCTACATTAATATCTTCCGCTAAAAAGATCAAACATTATCATCAAAATCAATTGCCAATATATATTCTAATATTCTAAAAATGACTCAATTGGAGCATTTCAAGGACGACACCTATACACTACCAACAGTTCTTATTGCGCAGCCTTGCCTCTACTACTGCACGCTCCATCATCATGTCCTCTAGAGATCGGTGCTAATATTTCGAGTTCTCCACAGCATTGGGTTCTTAACATAGATTGCCACACCTCCACGAGTCTCTTCTTATTTAAAATGGGTTTGTAGTTCGATAGTTGGGTTGGAGATTTCCAGTGTTGTGAATATCAAAGAGCTAAGGAATCATTATGTTCATTTACCAAGTTCTGAAGAGCATCATGGCAGTGTCCTATTGATTGAATATTTAGGTGGATGATGGCTTTCGTGACAATTGTTGCAGCTTTTGACCTCCGTTCAACTAAAGAAGTGCTGTTATTTCCAGGTTTAAAAACCAGTATTCCTTTCGGTCAAAAGACAGGATTCATCACTTTGTTCCCCATTTCTTGAACTATCCCAGGCTTAAAGGAGGAGACGATATTTTGATTTCTTGTCCAAAATTTTCAACATCAGTTTTACGAAGCGCAATAAAAAATGTCGTTTAGAGATGGATGATATCATTTCGAGCTCTTCACACGACAGCAGCATTCTTAACATAGATTCCCACCGCCTCTTCTTGTCTACAATGGGCTCCTGCCTATCATGGCAGTGTCCTATTGATTGGACATCTTGTAGGATGATGGCTTTTGCGATAATTGTTGAAGCATTTGACCACTGTTCAACTGAAGAAGTCCTGTTCTTTCCGGGTTTAAAAACCAGTATTAATTTCGGCCAAAAGTCAGGATTCATCACTTTGTTCCCAATTTTTGAGCTATCCCAGGCATGTAGTAGGAGATCATATTTTGATTTCTTGCCCCAAATTTTTGACAGACACAGATCTTTGATCCTGGTGTCCTTTAGATAATTTCCAACATCAGCTTTACGAGGCCCAATAAAAAATGCCCTTTAGAGATGGATGATATCATTTCGACTTCTTCACAGCATTGCATTCCTAACATAGATTCCAACACTTCCATGGGCCTCTCCTTATCTACAGTGGGCTTCTGTCAGTTCATACCCAATTAGTTTTTAGTTTCATAGTTGGGATGGGGATTTGCATTGTGGTGGTAACCAAGGAGTTAGTCAATCATTATGTTCATTTACCAAGCTGTGAAGGGCGTCATGTCAGTTTCATATTGATTGGATATTTTGCTGGATGATGGCTTTCGTCACAATTCTTGCAGCTTTTGACCTCCGTTCAACTGAAGAAGTGCTGTTCTTTCCAGGTTTAAAAAACAGTATTCCTTTCGGTCAAAAGTCAGGATTCATCTTTTTGTTGCCATTTCCGAGCTATCCCAGGCTTGAAGGAGGAGATCAGATTTTGTTTCCTTGTCCTAAACTTTTCACAGACACTGATCTTTGATCCTGGTGTCCTTTAGATAATTTTTAACATTCGTTTTACAAGGCCCAATCAAAATGTCCTTTAGAGATGGATGACATAATTCCGAATTATTCACAGCATTGCACTCTTAATAAAGATTCCAACACCTCGATGAGCTTCTCCTTGTCTACAGTGGGCTTTTGTTAGCTCATACCCAATCAGTTTTTAGTTTGATAGTTGGATTGGAGATTTTCATTGCTGTGACAAGCAAAGAGCTAAGCAATCATTCTGTTCATTTACCAAGCCCTGAAGGACATCATGGCAGTTTCCTATTGACTGGACACTTTCGTAGACGATGGCTTTCGTGAAAATTGTAGCTCTTCCACTGAAGAAGTCCTGTTCTTTCTATGTTTAAAAACCAGTATTCCTTTCTCTAAAAGTCAGGATTCATCACTTTGTTCCCCATTTCTGGGCTATCCCAGGCTCGAAGGAGGAGATCACATTTTGATTTCTTGCCCTAAATTTTTCACAGATTCCTATCTTTGATCCCGGTGTTCTTTAGATACTTTTCAACATCAGTTTTACGAGGCACATTAAAAAATGTCCTTTAGAGATCGGTGATGTAATTTCCAGTTCTCCACAGCATTAGGTTCTTAACATAGATTGCCACTCCTCCATGAGTCCCTTCTTATTTACAATGGGCTCCTGCCACCTCATATCCAATCAGTTTGTAGTTCGATAGTTGAGTTGGTTACCAAGCCTTGAAGGGCATCATGGCAGTTTCCTATTGATTGGACACACACACATTGATTGGTGGATGATGGTTTTCGTGACAATTGTTTCTGCTTTTGACCTCAGTTCAACTGATGAAGTACTGTTATTTCCAGGTTTAAAAACCAGTATTCATTTCGGCCAGGATTCATCACTTTGTTCCCTATCTCCTGATCTACCTCAGGCTTAAAGGAGATCATATTTTGAGTTCTTGTCCTAAACTTTTGACAGATACAGATCTTTGATCCTGATGCTCTTTAGATAATTTTCAATATCAGTTTTAAGAGGACCAATAAAAATGTCCTTCAGAGATCGGTGATATCATTTCAAGTTTTCTTTAGCATTGGGTTCTTAGCATTGCCACACCTCGACGAGCCCCTTCTTGTCTGCAGTGGGCTCCTGCTAGCTCATACCCAATCAGTTTTTAGTTCTATAGTTGGGTGGGGATTTGCATTATTGTGACAAGCAAAGAGTTAGGCAATTATTATATTCATTTACCAAGCCCGAAGGGCATCATGCCCAATCAATTTTTAGTTTGATTGTTGGGATGGGGATTTGCATTGTTGTAGTAAGCAAGGAGCTAGGCAATCATTTTGTTCATTTACCAAGCTGTGATGGGCGTCATGGCAGTTTCCTATTGACTGGACACTTTCGTGGACGATGGCTTTCGTGAAAATTGTTGCACTTCCACTGAAGAAGTCCTGTTCTTTCTAGGTTTAAAAACCAGTATTCCTTTCTCCAAAAGTCAGGATTCATCACTTTATTCCCCATATCCGGGCTATCCCAGGCTCGAAGGAGATCAAATTTTGATTTCTTGCCCTAAAATTTTCACAGATTCCTATCTTTGATCCCGGTGTTCTTTAGATACTTTTCAGCATCAGTTTTACGAGGCCCATTAAAAAATGTCCTTTAGAGATCGGTGATATAATTTCCAGTTCATCACAGCTTTAGATTCTTAACATAGATTGCCACACCTCCATGAGCCCCTTCTTATTTACAATGGGCTCCTGCCACCTCATATCCAATCAGTTTGTAGTTCGATAGTTGAGTTGGAGATTTCCAGTGTTGTGACAATCAAAGAGCTAGGCAATCATTATGTTCATTTACCAAGCCTTGAAAGGCATCATGGCAGTTTCCTATTGATTGGACACTTTGGTGGATGATGATTTTCGTGACAATTGTTTCAGCTTTTGACCTCTGTTCAACTGAAGAAGTACTGTCCATTCCAGGTTTAAAAACCTATTAGTCAGTATATCTTTCGGCCAAAAGCCAAGATTCGTCGCTTTGTTCCCTATCGCATGCATAAAGGAGAAAACGATATTTGGATTTATTGTCCTAATTTTTTCACAGATACAGATCTTGGATCCCGGTATCCTTTAGATAATTTTCAACATCAGTTTTACGAGGCCCAACAAAAAACCAATCCACAGGGCTATTTAAAGTGACGATTCAGTAGAGCTAGTTTTGGAACTTGTTATTTCTATGAATTTTTGTTTGGTTGCTTTTCTCCACATTTTCATTTTGAACTGCCTTTAAGCTCGAACCTGCAGTATTCGACATCGAAGATGTCAGCTGCTTGTTGATGCGTATATCATCTTCTTTTCCACTCTGATTTATGGCGCTTAGACAATCTACCCAAGAAAAGAGTTATTTTGTCCCAAAGTACTATTAAATACAATATGGTTCTAGCTCAACCAACATTTTTTCAAACATAACTTTAAATTATTGGGGTTGTTCTCTGGTACAGTCAATCAATGAATCGGGTAATTTACATGTTAAGCGTTGTTGCCATCGCAATCAGAACCAATGAGGATAGTCTCGTCAGCATAACATGAATGCACTTCGACCAGTTGCATAGGTACTGAAGTATTTTTTTCGCGTATAAAAATGTAGGGGCAGATATTAAATCGTTGCTAATCAACCACAACTATAGCCTCCACGTGTTTTTATAAGTTCCCAATTACTTGTCCAGTACAACATGATATTTGTTTAGGATTTAGTTCGAGACATACTTTGCATAACAATAATTAATATAAACACTTGAGGTATTATCAAAGAAAAATGTTCACGTGCCTACTTCATAGATAAAAAAATATGAAATAATTGAATAGTAAATAGGCAGTTATACCTGACGGCTCTACTGCTAAACAGAGAAAATGGGTAAGTAGCTTTCCAAAGGGCCTATATTTAACCTTAAATATATTTATAATATATTAATATTAATTTTGAATATTATGTTTTAATTTTATGGAGCTTTAACAAAGATATTATTGGCATGTATGCTGGCAATCGTGGCCAAGGCTGCCGAGCAAACCTATCCAGGAACAAGCACTCGACCTATTCTTTCTACAACTGAAGCTGCTACATTATCTGAGGAAAATTATCTTCAAGGATGGAGCGTTGAAAATATTTCTATTCCTGCTACTGCTGATTTCGTTGTGGGAAGCGGCCAGAATTACACTGATATCCAGGCTGCTGTGAATGCAGCTGTTAACGCTGGTAAGTTTAATTTTAACTTTCTAATCTGGCAATGTTACTTTATTTTACTTTACTACTTTGTTACTTAAGAAATGCATTTAATAAGCAACTAAATGGGCTGAAAGCTATTTTCGAAAGAGAAGATAAATAAATATAAGATCTGATGTTTGAAGCTTATTTCAAATTTAAAATAATAATTAAAGTCTTAAATCCATCCTAGAATCCTAAGAAACCATTATGATGGAAAATCCATTTATTTATCAAACAACGCATTTCTTATTTTCCTGTCATATACCACGGCTCCTAAAAATGCCAAGTTTATTAAGCAGATGTTCATAAATAAAAAATATACGTTTTTAATAGTCAGTCTTATGCTTCAGGTGGCTCATCCAGAAAATATATTGAAATTCAACCAGGAACATACGCTCAAACCGTATATGTTACCGGAAGTGTTCCATTGACGATCTATGGATCTGGTAGCAGCCCTAGTAATGTCAGCATCATCCTTAGCCAACCAGCTGATATGAATGTGTCAGCCTGGATTGATCAGGTTAGTTCTTATAATGTTTTTAAATCACTCATCATCATCTGTGTAATTATGTTCCTTTTTCAAGTTTTGAAGGCAGCTATGTTTGCAGATGATACGCCTATCACGGTCTCAGCTGAGACATTGCAATATAGCTCCAATTGAGTTTTGAACAAAATTAAATGTGGGATCTTTAATTTATTTACATATCTGAATTGCAATACATTTTTAGCGTAACAATTTACGAATACATTTAAAAAAATGTATAAGAATCGTGGATTAATTTATTTCAATTTAATTACAGTTATCTAAATATATTTCAGGTGAACCCTAACGGAAGCCGCTATCAGCCAGGCGATCCAGGCTACAGCTTATATAATAAGTGCTCGTCCAAAACCGATACGATCGGTGGAAGTTGCAGTTCCATTTTCTGGATTACGGCCGACGATGTCCAAGTTTACAACTTGCAGGTCACCAATATTTATACTTCAAACGGAGTTGCACAGTCAGTTGCTTTGAAAACCGACGCCGATAAAATCAGACTTTCGACGCTGAATTTGATTTCACGACAGGTTAGAATTATTTAATAATTATTACTTGCAGCATGTAAACGTAAACCGGTTAGTTTTCTTTGATTTTTAGATATATTTTCAAGGCACGATAGGGTGATAAGATTTATTTTTTGTTTTTAATTTTAAAAATGATGCCGAAAATCTGCCGCAAAATTGTAAGTTGATTTCTTTTTAACATTTATTTTCCTATAGTCAGAAGTTTATCTTTTTAATGCCTTCTTTAATAATCCTGATAGTTCTTCTTCACATATTTGGACGAATGAGTCATAATAATAGGAAGCTCACCACCAGATGGTGGTAATCAAGCTCCTCTCTACACCAGTCCAACCTTCCAACCAACATTGGTGTAATTTTTGACACTTTGGTACTATGTTCTATGAGATAATTTTGAAGCGGATAAAAGCTTCCTTTCTGATCTGACCGCACACTGAAGATGAAGCTTCCCTCATAGGCTTAATGCCTCCTTTCGATGCTTAAGGGTGACAAGTATAATCAAACACTGAGTGTTTTGATACAGCCGGTGAATCAGTAGTTCTGAGCTTTAAGTTAAGCTTCGATATTTTAAAATTCCTTACAATTGGTTTGGCAACAAACCAATTGTATTGATAAGTAGCTGTGTCTTTTGCAACCATACGGCAAAGTACTGTCTCTAGATTGGCCAAATATTTATTTCTTTGAATTGTAGCATCAGTTTGAGTACTATCAGGATTTTTCATGCAAACTATTGTGTTCAACGTATGCCTGGAGCTTTTTCAAATTTTATTTCCAAATTTAATTCAATAAGTAGCAATATTTTTTCTACATCAGTGTTAGTAAGTATTCCATCGGATCCTAAAGCAACCAGCTTGGATAAATCCGCGTTTGATTTCAAATAATTTAGGATACTCTTTTGAGCACCTACTTAAGCCGTCATTGTTTTATTTTTAGTCCACCTAAACCTAAGATAACTAAATATCCACCTAAACCTAAGATAACTAAATCCCTAAATGACATGATATTTTAATACTAAATGATTATTCTAACACTGCACTTTTTAATGTTGTTCGGCACTCCTGCCTGTGGAGGGTCCTAGTGCTTATCATGTTTTTCAGAGCATCACCTCGTGAATCATTTTGCGGAATTTCCTGAATGGCATCTCAAATATGTTCATCCTTCCTATGTTCCTGGTTATTTCTTGCATCCTCATCGTGTACCTGAAGAATTTCGTCACTGCCTCCTGTAGTCTCTGTTCTAGCGGTCTTGTCTCGGCTTCTCTGTACAGTTGTCTCGTCGTCTTGAAATCCGCCCATCTGTAGTTCATGATTGTGCGTAGCAGCCTCCGTTCCAGTGTGTGTAGCTTCTCCTTGTTGGTTTCGCTGCGGAGCTCCAAACCAGCGCGGCGTACTTGATTATTGGCCTGACGTAGGTGTTATACAGTCTGATTTTTGATGTCCTTGTCCAGTTTTAACTGCGGAGTGATGTATGGGAAGATTGCGCTTGTTGCTATTCCTGCTGTTTCCCTTTATGTATGTGATCCTTGAATGTCAGCTTCGCGTCCAGCGTGACACCTAGGTACTTGACGGTGTCCGTGTCCTCGATCCGTGTCCCGTTGATCGTGATGTGTGTCCTTTCTCTCCTGCGCTTCTGGTTGAAGTTGGTAAGTTGCGTTTTGGTCTTGTCTATCTTCAGGTTCCATTTCTTGATATATTCCGCTATCTGCTTGACGTGTTGTTCTATTCGCTGTGTTGCCGTCACCTACTGCGTTGATGATGTGTAGACTGCTACGTAGTCCGTTCCTCGTTGAAATTCGAACTGCTCTGGTATGATGGTTCCAAGTGTTTGGAGCTTCGCGTTGATTCTTTTGTTGCGCACTCTTTCGAAGACCTTTCCGAGGGCGGGTAGCAGGGAGATGGGTTTGTACGATGAGGTTTGGCTCCTGTCCTTTCCTGATTTGGCGATGACGATGATCCTGGCTGTCTTCCATATCTGCGGGAAGTAATGTAGTCTGATGGAAGCATTGATGATATACGTTAGCTGAAAAAGGGCTTTATTTAGCAGGAACTTGGCCTTCTTCATGATTATTCCGTCCGGTCCAGGCGCTTAGTACGGTCTGGCCTTGCTTATGATCCTCCTTAGCTCCCTGGCCCTCGTGATTATCCTGTGTTTGTCTTGCAGCGGCAGCGCTTCGATTTCATCCATTGTCCTCTGAATTCTTCTTTTTGTCCTATCATCTGATAGATTCCCCGTCAGGTTGCTGATATTGTCGAAGTATTCCATGAACGCCCTCGCCTTTTCTCTCCTGTTCGTGCTGATTTATTCTACGCCGTCTCTCGTCACTTTGATAGGGGAGCCTGTCCAGGATTTTTGGCTGCTCCTCATTTTCTTGACGTGCTTCTATATGCTGTTTTCTCGGTTTGCGGCTGTGAATCTGTTGTTCCAGGCCTCGTTGTTGTTATGAATCCAGCATAGCTGGAGGGGTATTTTAATATATACTGCGCAATTTGTTCCTTCTCATTATCTGTTCCTGAATATGTAGGGGCGGCTTGCCTCCTGGTGATGTTGTGTTCCTTTGCGGCGCTTATTATCCTGGTCATGACTTTTATGGCTTCCTCTAACTTTGCTGGGGTGTCCAAGTTGCGAGTTATCCGTAGCTCCGCGTTGATTTATCTCCTGAAGTTTGTCCAGTCGGCGATCCTGTAGTTTTACGTGATCCTAGGGGCTGTGAGGGCTGGGTGATGCATCGTTTTGAACATTACTGGCAGGTGATCGGACTGCAGTTCCGTCATGGTGGTATTTTTAGTTGCTTCATCATTTCTGTCGCAAAAATAAACTAATTGAGCCTATTTGGTTTGAGGTTTCCCGGAAGATTGTCGGTTTCTCGCCCTTCTAATTTTGGATCTGCCTATAAAATTGTTTTTTGAGACAATGATACCCAAATCTTTTAAAACAACTTAGACAGTTTTTGCTGCATAGGCAGCCACTAGAGATATGAATTATCGTATCGTCTTTTTGTTCTCTATTTGCAATTCGAATAATATTTCTCAGTCGTCTTTGAGGTCAAGATTTTTCCTGCGTATCACTTGAGTAAGTTTCTTCCATTTGCCATTTAACGAATTGTTCTTTGATCGGTAAGGAATTGCTTTTCCAGTTTAGGAGCTTTCTATCTTTGCTAAAACATACTTACACTTACATCATGAAATATCAAAAATTGCTAAATTTAAAACGCATTAAGTATTCCGATAGTTACTTCTAGCTGATAGTCCGAGATAGCTGATATTTCTACTCAAATACTGCAAATCGATCAGGTCGAGCAAAGAGGTTGCAATCACTAGATTCATTATATTAACTTTGCATATTCATACACCTGGTTATTAGTCAGTTTTAGTGAGTTCTCAATCAAGAATATTATCACAAATTAAAGTAGTTTTATTTTTTATAGGACACACTTTACGCTGGTTCAGGAAAATCTGGAGTAACTCAACGGGTCTACATAGACAACACCTATATTGAGGGGGATGTTGATTTCGTGTTTGGTGGAGCTTCCGCCGTTTTCTCTGGAGTAACTTTTAAAGCTGTTTCTGATAGACATGCATCTGAAGCAATTGTATTCGCCCCCAATACTGCTCCAGATAACAGTTACGGATTCATAGTTATAAACTCCCTTATTACAGGTATGGTAAAAATATTTTTAAACGTACGTGTATTATCATACTTAATTTAGCATCTACATATACAATGATAACAATATAACAGGAGGACAGTGAATTAAAAAGAAATTAATATCAAAATAAAGAAATCCCGATATGAAGAAGGAAGGCTTGGTTAACATCGTGGATCATAATGAAAACCTACAAAGCAATTGCAAATGTAGTATTTTTACTTTGGAAGTTGAACTCTGGATTTTTACCTAATTGCATTACTTTTTTAGTTTGAGGTATTTGATATCACCAACATCATTTTCATGTTTGAATGTCCAGATGTAATTGTAACAAAAAGTTCAATGTCCAGAACTTCAAATTCATTCAATACATCTCGAGCTTCAAATCAAATCAGAATATGCTTTATTGATAAAGATACAAATCTTGATAAAACACTTTCTAGCAGGGTTTGAGATATAGTTTGTGAATATATCAAGTTTCTACTTGAGAAAAAATGAGGGAAATGTAAGAAAGGTCGAAAAGTCAAAAGCCTGCTTAACATTTAAAAAACAAAAACTGAAAACTCTTAGGCAGAAGAGATATTTTGAATGGTAATGACACACACACTAAAAGGATGTTGATTGACACAGTTCTTGAATAGTTGTAGGTTTTAATTTGGAGGAAACAGATGTCCTGGGAGTGAGGTCCACAGCGATCCAGTGCGCCAGACAAAGGAGTCCTTGTAAAGCGATGTTCCAGGTATTTCCAGTTGCATAACGAACGGGTGCGCCATTGCTCTTGCCGTCTGTCGTTATTGTCTGACAGGCATTGCTGGGGGCGGGATGAGGCGGGACAATTCCCGTAAAAATATCAGTATGACAGGGATCTGTCGGCCACATGTCTGCGGTGTTCCATATTATCCAGATCCCCGGTCAACTATTGGTCGCCGACGAAACGCACGGCTGTTTTCTGAATGGAATCCAGGTGAGCCTTGGTGCAGCACCCCAGATGTGGGGGCAGTATTCTAAGCACGGTCTTATTTACGCTTTGTAGAGCAAGAGCAGCTCCTGCGGTATGTATACAATTTTTTGTTGCGAAATAGCGCAAGGCTGATTTGCTGCTGACCGAGACACCCCGCAGTCCGATTGACGAGGATGAAGGAATGGTCGATCCTGCCATAATGATGTCAGGGCCCGCCGTATTGACTTTCTGAGTAAACGTGGCTGCTTGGGTTTTTGCTGCATTCAAATGGACCAAAGTTCTAACGTCCCAAGTTTGGACTTTCTCCAGATCTTTGTTAATTATTGTAATCTGCTTCTGTCTAAGTCTCAGTCGCTGATAAAGATGCTTCCTGATCAAATTGGTAGACAAGGGTACTCTCATCTGCAACACTGTGTAGGATTATTGGTTTCAGTCAGCAGGTCATTAATATGGATGAGGAACAGAATTGGTGAAAGTATTGAGCTCTGAGGCATGCTCGCGTTAATGGTGAATGTGTCTGAGATGTGCCCATCAACTACAACGTGCAGAAATCAGTTCTTAAGGAAACTGACAAACCAGCTGCAGAGAGCGTCTTGGCTGGCAGTTCGAAGGACGGCAGTTTTTTCAGTAATCCGTCATGCCAAACTCTGTCGAATGCCTTTGAAATATCCAACGCAATCGTTCGAGATCCACCACAGTTCTCAATGAGAAGCAATCAACTACAGAGTAAAAAGACTATAGTCAAAAGTAGTAGCTTTTTAAAAATTGTTGATATTTTAATCTTACATGAATTTTATTTGGTCACTGCAGACGTGAGGATTAGCAGAGTGAGCAGGAATATTAGAGGAGTACCTTTTCTGCATTAGACAGACAGATTCTGAAATGAAAGTACAAGGTAAGGTTAAAATGCGCCTGCTTACAAAAAAATGATCTGTAAGACTTTCGTGGACTAAGACAATACACTGACCTATACCACGCTTCTGGATGACACATATGATGATTTAATACGCGGAAAACGCGGCGGTACTAAAACCGAGGTTGGAATTTACAAAACAGGTTAATTTCATGCCGACTCTTCAGACAAGAAACCAGCTTTGAAAGTAGATATAGAAAATCTTTGAGAAACAATTAGTCAGATAAAAATCTTCACGTTGGATAACACATTACGCTGCCCAAAAATATGGATACTCTGAAAAGTTGTTCTTAAATTATCTATCGTTCTGTTAAAATTAATCTATAATGTCTAAATTTTCTTGAAAATTGTTTTTAGTTCCAGTGGTTTGAGAAAGTAAAGAAGTAGTCAAGAAACTGTAATCGCGTCGTGGAAGGCAGCGGTACCTTTTTCCAACTCAGGGCCTAAATACTAAATAACAGATAAATATTATCAAGGTTACGTTAAAAGTTATAATGGATGTCTTCCGAATATTAAATGACAGCTGGTTGTCTTAAATCTCGCTAAGTCGTCATTCACCATGATAGTCAGCATGTCAGTAACTGTATGACTTTAAAGTATTGAAGTATAATTGGCAAATGAAGTACACATACCATTTCTACAACCGCAGGAAGATAATTAACATACATCAGAAATGACATACCTTAACAGCTATATGAGAGACAGCACCATGACTTCCCTATGATAAGTAAGAGTAATACCGTCTCAGAGTAGCACCCCGAAAACCTTAGATTTCATGCTTGGGAAATAGTATCTCGTAATCGGAAGCCTTTGCAAAGTCACAAAACACTACCGTGGCCTTCCCACCTTAACTAAGTCTGAGGTAGTTTGAAGGTAGTTAAATATTGGAATGATTCCGACTTTTTTTTTGAAAGGTGGAAAAATTATCTACTCGTTTAATAAGTTTGGTTTTTGCCTTGTTGTTTTTTTTATTGAAGTTTAATTTGGTTGTTTTCAGGCTTATGATTGTTTACTAGCTTTTTGAGACTTGCAAATCTTCCTTGTACATTAAAAATTAAATACTAAATCCATAAATAGGGTCTGAAAGGAATTACCTACTGGGGCGAAGGACTTAAAATTATAATAAATATTAGTATATCGCTTAAACTTAAAACTAATTCATTGGCTGAGCTGAAGAGTGGAAAGCCTTGAAATTTTTCTTCAAGTTCTTGTTGAGCTATTTCCATATATTTTGATTTCATACGCGATATGAGCAAACTTCCTAGATTTAATTATATATCCAACGGCCACAACTCTCAGGATATTATGTTAGAATTTTGCTAATTAGTACTTACTTGACGTTATCAATATCTGACAAAGTTTGTTACAGTAAACTTGTAAAGAGTTCAGTCCATACTTCTAAACTTTGACGATGAAGGGAGTTGTAACTAAAACATCAAAATTGATGTTCCTGGCAACGAAACCGAGCGTTATAAGAAACATCGAGCAAGGAAATCATTACATAGCTACTTGAAATATAAAAATTATTTAATAATGAATATTTAATTGCAGCTGACTCCACTTTCAAATCTTCAAAAGTCGTAAGTTTAGCACGTTCCTGGGATACAGGCACAGCCGCAGGAGAATACGTTGTTGGTACCTCACCTAACGGGCAACTGTTAATCAGAACTACTCAGATCGATGGAATCCTTAACGTTACGGCACCCTACCATTCATCAGCTTCTAGCTCCAGGGCATATGCAGGAAATGCAGCGACAAACAGGAGTTTAGACAATAATAATTTTAACAGATTTTGGGAATATGATAATACTGGAGATGGTGCCTAAAATTTGTTTTGATATTTTGTGACCTATAAATAAAGTAAGCTCTTTTATTGATTAGCTATTTTTTAATACATATGTAGTAAATGTTATACACTTCGACATTTAAAGTAAATTTCCCATAAAATCGGCAAAAACTACTGCTTTTCGCTTGAAAAATGTTCAAATTCTCCGATCCTGTCCTATTTCTCAGCTTCAAATCGTTTTAAATGGAATTTCAGGCCAATAAATGTACCTGCAATATGCACCGATATGCTGAAAGTGAAATTTTATCTAAAAATCTGCCATATAGTCGATAGAAACTGTCCCTAATCAACAAAAAATTTAGAAAATTTCCCATTCTGGCTCATTCCGCATTCAAACTATTTTCAAAGAAATTTCACAACCTAAACGTCATGCTAAAATGTTGGAAGACGTATTCCTTTAAATTTACCATAAATTTATGGGTAATTTGTGATAATACATCAAAAGCTGTAACCAGCCCTAGGCGTTAGGCGCTATCTATGTAACACGATTTGTCAATTGCTCAACGGGCGGTATGCCAGATTTACTCAGCGGGTTCAATAACAATTAATGGTGTGGGTCTACGTGTTGTCAGTTAGGTGAAGGCGCCACAAAATTATATAAAAATATATATTAAAGATTTTTACACATTGAAATCAGAGCAGTAAAATTTACAAACATACCCTAGACAAGAATATTTTAAAAATTAGAGATCACAGGTATTTACTAAAGAAATGAACGTTTGAGAAAGGAAACATCGGGATTCCAATTAAATTATTTATTTTAATATTAAAAGCTTTCACATACACTCCAAAGAAAATTACTATGAAGTTATGGTATCGCCCAAAAATCAATGAGAAGATTCTCTTATAATGTATTTCAACTATATTATCACACTATTAAATCAAAGGAAAATAAGATACTGAGTTTTAATCTAGGTCCTGTAACATTAATATTGCCCAATTCCGATCTTGAAATAACTTCAACCAAACATTGGATTCTTGAAGGTTTGCCTAAATGCAGTCAATCACGAAACACCGTAAATAGGAAGTATTTTACTAAACTAGCTTCATAATAAATCAATAAGATAACCGGTGTAGTAAATGTGTATAGATATAGCCAGTAAACATCAACAGTTATAAACGAAGTGAGCACTAAACAAAACGGCAGCGATATTATCGACATACCAAAAATTAGTTACTAAAGATCTGTTAAACCAATGAATTACTCTATAAAGTAAGTATAAATACAGCCGGTAAATAGCTACGGTTAAAACGAATTGAGCTCAATTTTATTCAATGCCAAGGTTAAGGCAAAAAATTAAAATTGCAAATACCAGTTATGCTAAACAAATTACTGCCATGAGGCTTACTTACAGACAATTACAGTAAAAGCTTATTGTTAAGGTAAGTAAGTGTAATACACAAGTAAATCAGATAATCACGAAAGCATTATCAAGATATTTACTAATTTAGGTAATACTATATCGATAATAAGGAAAGTCAAAATTAAATAATCGAATGACTAAGCCATCCAACGATAATTTCAACAGCTCAATTACGGTAAACTATAACGACACTAGGTATGATATACGATAAGAGATGACCTAGAGTCAGGTTAAGGTATATTCGATGAATCTAATTACAGACGAAAACGAGAAATAATGAAAATATAAGCCATATAGACAGCAACCGACCTACAGTCGTTTAACGGTAATTCATTAATCCTAATGATATATAACGATTATGCATGCGATAAGGAAAGCAAACGACCTACAGTCATTTAACTGTAAATTCGTTAATCAAAATGATAGATACCGATAATATCGATAGGTCGCTAACAAGAAACAAAGTAGATTTTATTGGTAGCTAGTAGATTTGCAGACACATTTCTATATCCTTCATAAATCATAAATCAGCTGGCTTTCACGTATGATGTACTAAAACAGAGTGAAAAGGCATGTCACACCAATATTAAGCAGTAGACTGCAGAGGAAGCTAGAAAACCAAGCTACAAAGGGTCAGATTTGATGCAGAAGGCAACAAGACCACTGATCATAGTATGTATTTTAAAGTTATAGTTAGATATTGTAAAATGCGATATGTCTTCTCGAATTGAGGTGTTTCTCATTGTTATTAACTCGTAAAGGACCTTGGCAGACGGTGGGCTTCAATGTTATCGGGAAGGAGGCATGTGTGCAGATTTATTTGGAGAAGTATTAGTTCTTCACAGCTTGCCAAGTTGAAATGTCACCTGTGTGGAATTTGTTCTGGTGCAAAAGACAGAAAATCGGACAATTGCCGTTTAGAGTGCAAAATTCCTATTTGCTTGAAATGTGCTTTATTGACATGTCCAAATTGCATTTAGTTCGGGATTCTGGGTAAAAAACATTAGAAACAAGTCAGTCGTTTTTGCACTTGCATGAAGCTTTTTTCACGGAGTCCCGGATACCAGGTAAGAGATACTTGTAGTACCCTATTTGGATAAGAGTACTCACGGGTTAATAAGAACGTTTGATAATGGTAGCTGGTAATTTATTTAAGGAAAAATTAGGTAGGTACCTATTTAGCAAAAATGTTTTTATGTCATTTAAAAAATTAATTTCAAACTTTTCTATATTATTGCACATGAGCTATCACAATATAATAATCAGTTCTATTTTATGCGATCTTTTTAAAAATAGCCTGCAGATGGTTTTTAATAAACCCTGTGTAAGGCAGTTCAGTGCCATTATCCTCTGGTTTCTGAGAAATATTCTCGTATCACCTTGAGAAAAGGCCTCAGTACGATAAATGACCCCAGGAACTTGCTGGGTCGGCATAGAAAGGCTGCTGACGGATGTCAGCCCCAAAGGAAGACAATCTCTTCCCTCATGGAAGGTCTCACGGAAGGTACCTCTTCCTCTCATGGAAGGTATTACGAAAGGCCCCTAATTATTTTATAAATAATTTTCACTTTTCAATATAGACACACTAACATGTAACATTCTTTTTTCATAGAAAGGGTAACCAAAACCGGTATCAGATGATATGGCTGATAATTTCAGAATATACACCTGGCAGTATGTTTGCCGATTAATTCCAGTACAAAAGCAAACGGTAATTAGACTTGATGATCAACAATAACAATGAAAATTTCAGATATCGTAAACCGGTGAACATCTTACCTCCTATCCGCGTAAGCGCTTAGAAGAGGGCGCTCCAAACGGATTTATCTTTGGTACGACTCAGAACACCAGAAGTAAGGTAGCGAGAGTATCAATAGCGCAAATCGACCAGTAAAAGGGAAAAATCGCACTACTGGGATGGAAAATTTGTATGAAACCTTTTTATAGAAGAGCTATCGAGGTTTACAAATCTGGGCCCTTTTTGAAAATAGATATTCGTTGATTAGCACGTAAGATTAAAGTAGATTTTTCAGACTGAAAACGGAAAAAATCTACAGTTCGGCATTTTTGATCGTATCATGCGATTTTTTGGTATGTTGTACTTGAAACTTCTTCTTCTTCTTCTACTTCTTGGAGATCTGTCGATCTGTTATTTCTAAAGCTGCCTCTGCATCTTTTCCTGAGATGTAGATTGCCAACTATCTCTCCATCTCCTAGGTGGCCTCCCAGGAGGTCTTGAGCCGGGCGGGTTGTTTTCTAGGACTATTTTCGGAAGTCTGATCTCGTCCATCCGTCTTACATGGTTGTACCACTGCCTCTTACGTTGTCTTCCCTATCTCACAATATCTTGTATTTCGCATTGTAGCCTGATATCTGGGTTTCTTACTCTGTATCTTCTTGTATTCCCCACTATTGTTCTCAGTGTTTTCTTTTCGGTCACCCTTAGCATGTGCTTCGCCTTGTTGGTGTTTTCGCGGACTTCTGTACCGTACGTCATGATAGGTCTGATACAAGTCTTGTAGATTCTAATTTTGCTATCTTTGCGCATGTACGGGTTTGACCAGACCATATCTCGTAGGCATCCTGATAGTGCGGATGTTTTGTTAATCTGGCTCCTCAGGTCTGTAACTGGGTCGTGGGTAGTTGATATGTCTATGCCCAGGTATCTGAATTGCATCACCTATTCTATGGGATAGTCCTCCATCACTAGCTTACATCTGAGCGGATATTTCGCGATTGTCATACATTTGGTTTTGTTGATAGAAATGTTCATATTGAGTTGGCGGCTTACTTGGAAGAACTGGAAGAGTTGTCTCTGTAGGACGTTTTCTGATTCGGCAATAGTTGCTGCATCATCGGCGTAACACACCATACTAATTGTTTTGTTGCCCAGTCTGCATTCCGAAACTATCCTCTTTAATGTATGGGAGATTGGTTGCTTGAGATTATTCGTCCTTCCAGTAATAAAATATTATGAGATGACTTGTCGTGTCCAAACTCGAAATGGCGTGAGCCCCAAAGGAAGACAATCTGTCCCCTCAAAGGTCTCATGGAAGGTTCGTAATTAAATTATAAATAATTTTTCCTTTTCAATATAGATACACTACTATCATGTAAGAAACCCTTTTTCATAGGAAGGGTAACCACACTAGTCGATAAACATCGTTATCGGTATCAGACGATATGGCCGATAATTTCAGAAACTACGCTTGGCAGTATGTTTGCCGATTTATTCCACTACAAAAGCAGACGGTAATTAAAACTAAGGGTAAAAACTATCAATGAAAATTTCGGATATCGTAAACCGGTCAACTTCCCATGTCATCCCCGCGTGAGCGTGTAGAAGAGAAGGCCTACCAATTCCACTAAAAAAAGCATATATACCACAACTGTCTCGAGCGACTCGGAACACCGGAAGTAAGGTGGCGGGAAGTAAGGTAGCGAGAGTATCGAGAGCACAAATCGACCAGTAAATGGAAAAAATCGCACTACTGGATTTTGCAACATTTGCAACGCTCGTAACAATGCCGAAGTATGGAAAACTTGAAACTTTTTATAGAAGAAATATCAATGTTTACGAATCTGGGCCTGTTGGCAGGCACACAGAGAGTGGAAGTGCAGAAAAAAATCTACAATTCGGCATTTTCAATCATATCGAAGCGATTTTTTGGTATGTTGTACTCGTAACTCTCTTCTCTAATGTAAGGGAGTTTGGTTGCTTGAGATTTTTTGTTCTTCCAGTGATAAATTGTTAAGCGATGACGTGTCGTGTCCAAACTGGAATGGCGATAACTTTAAATTCAGCTACTTTACCTTATAAGAAAGGCATCATCATTTCAAAAGCATCTCCTTGTATGGTTTTTGACGTAAATTATAATCAAGAGATTAGCTTTTCTATATAAATGTGTTTCTATAAATCGATGTTTTTACATTTTCCTTCCAAAAACCATTTTCCTGACATTTTCGATATAACATTAGAGAGTTTTCCTCCTAGAAATTCCCTATCGAACTGTCATCTCCATTTTTGATCATCCCTACTCTTTCATTGTTGGACCGACCCAAAACGATCCTTTGATCAAGACAATACAGGCCCAAAAATATTCTCGCTATTTCCCGATTCTCACCAATTTCAATAGGATTTAGGGGACAACCAAAAGGGATGTATCCCAAAAATTTCATGAAAATTAATCAATCTTATGGAAAGTTATCGTGTATCAAAGCAAAATTATAAAAAATCGCACACGTGACATAATAACGCGAAAAAGGGTTCCAGGCGCGTCAGATCCCAAATTTCTACTTGCAGCTGTTTTCGAGAAAAAAACTGATAATTAAAAAAATACCACAACAAGTGTTACATGACGCGTTGCAGGATGGTGTGCGGATCCCACCTAAAGGATTTTTCAAAAAACAAGTCAGCAAAGAGAGTAAAAAAAAATAATTGTAAATTAACTAAAATGATTAAACAAGTATTCGTCAACGATATAAAATTTTTGAGAGTTTAAAAGCCCCCTTTCTTTCTAAATAATCTTATGATTATTAATTAAATTAAGTATTTCATTTCCTTATACTGCCTTGTTAGGGTAAAAACATGTATATAAGGATAATATTAAATACGAATAACGAAAAGCTTCGACGAAAGTCGAAGCACTACTAGGAAAGAAAAAAGTTGTATTTTAAGTAGTATTATCCACAAGCCTAAAGACTAAATCTTCTATTTTTTACCCATTATAATTTATGAAATGGTTTCGGCTTTGTATATTATGGCCGTCAACTTTTGGAACTATGCAGTGGAGGTCTTCCCTCCTCTCCCATACGAAGGAGGATTGGATGGAAGGAAGAATGTGATCTTGGGATGAACTAGTTTAGGTTACAAATGGGTCGAGAATGGGAACTCCGTCTGGCGCTGGTACGTGGTTTGGGAGTTGTTAAGGCTCAACCTTGGTGGCAGGAGAATTTTCTTTAGCTCCGACGACAAGGCCGCACTCATGGCGCTGAAGTCGATCCGCAC